>CADDXX010000011.1:2613509-2674493 GCA_902810485.1 Alauda arvensis | reverse complement strand
ATTTATTCTTCTTTCACCATGCTGTATCTACTGCACTGATTAGAAGTGCACAGTAATATGATATAGTAAACTTTTATTTCAGTAAATACATGCATAGATAATAGCAATTTCATTATCTATATATGAATAATATTCAATCTACARTATTTCCAGAATATAGCACACAAAAAAGACAGATAAATATGAAAGYACTAACCTATTTTGCTCTAGTTGTACTTAAGGAAGGCCTGTTTCACCCTTTTGGCTAAACATTGATTCCTYGTTTGACTTCTAGTTGCTATTCCTACTAATCAATAGGTTCTAGCACCCATTTGTGATCCTTTGCTAAGTGCATGCCCTGGTAGTAAATGAACTAGCCTTATACATCCCTGAGTAATCTGTAGTGTTTTCTGAGTACATTGTTTTCTATTTCCTTCTGTGGAGTATCCTTTCATCAGAAAAAAAAAATTAAGCAAAAAGAAATGAACAACAATAACAAACAACAACAAAAAAAGAGAGCCAGAACTGAATGCATTGGATYTGCTTGGGATGGAGTTAATTGTTGTCATATTAGCCCATATGGTGCTTTGTTCTGCATAAGTGAGTAAGCCAGTGTTGATAAAGCACCAGTATTTTGGCTACTGCTGAGCAGTGCTTACTTAGTGCCAACATTTTGCCTTTTTCCCACCCTACCTTACAGTGAGGAAGCTGTGAGAACACAAGGTTTTGGGAAGGCTCACAAKCAGGACACCTTATATGGATGGCCAAAGGAGCATCCTGACATCCTATACCATATGATGTTGGGGCCAGCAAAAAAAATCTCAGGGAAGGATCAGGAAGGAGAGATATTTGTGGYCATGGTGTTTGTATTCCCAAGTAACATTTATACATGCTTCCTTGGAAATATCAATTCTTCAGGAATTTGTAAACAACCATGTGTATCTTTACTTTTAATGATACATAACAGACTGCACCTGGACCTTGGCTCCAACTTRTMTAAAGTMTATSGGTATGGGGATAAGATTGCCTGTTGATGAGAAATAATGAACTTGTTTTRCTTTGCTTACATGTGAGGCTTTATTTCACTTATTAAACTGTCTTTATCTATACCCAAAAGTTTTCAAGTTTTGCTCTTCCAATTCTCTCCACCTCCTGCTGAGTGGCAAGTTAGCAAGGAGCTGTGGTGGTCAACCTTCCACACAGGATAGCCTTAATAGGGCTGATGGATATTTATGGTTTGGCATCTTAGAGTTCAGTTATACTTTAGTCCAGGCCAAAAACAGTGCTCTAATTTGCACTAAAAATTACCACATGTAATTATGCCACTATGTGAACTATACTCCTGCTGTTGTGTTACTGAAATTTTATTTAAAAGGTGTGTTTCACTCCATGGTTTGGAAATGGGGATAATAACCTGGCAAACTGTTAAAGCTGTCCAATTTGGGCATTGCCACCTATCATTACACAGATCTTTCTTAACAAACCTATACCCTTGTTAAAATACTCCTAGTAAAACTAGTGAAACTCGCTATGAGCTTACTGAATGASATGGTCCAAGAATACTACCTGGAAATCAGAAGCAAACTTCTGTTAGAAAAAGGAGATGTATAAGAAAACCAYGAGATTAGGAGTTTCCAAACACGAGTTACCTGTATAATAGTGAAATTTTATACACATTTCTGTCTCTCAGCTGAAGAAATACAGAACTATTCAGTCTATCCCATCAGATCTTGTGGTGTGTAGCAGATCCTGAAATACGAATTTGTGAAGATGGAACAGCCACAAAATTACAGGAAATAAGTGGGATAAGACGCTTGACAAAGAAAATGTAAATTTATATATATATAATTTTTTTGGCCATCACTTTCCACAAAATGTGCAGAAATAATAGTGCTCTGCTATTACAAGGTCCATTTCAATGATCAGATCAGCTTTTTAGTTACTTTATAAATTKTGTAATAATGATCTTAGCTTGGTAGGGATGTCAGTTAATTAGTTAATGATTAACTGAAATAAATTCAACATTTTGAGCAACCATTGGCAACATTTGGAGTTTTCATATGCTTCATTCAGAGTAGTCACTGACTCAAAGGTTTACATATCTGTCTAATAATTTCACACAGATGATCCTAAGATGCTTCTTTAAATGAAGAGCCTGTAGACTGATGGTTAAGCAAACAATGCGAACATGTCCAAGCAAGAAAAAGAAGCAATGAAGGCTGCTTATCACGCAGTGTTCTCTCGGGTTTTGTGGTCAAGTTTGGCTCCCGAGATTGCCAGGAAAATTTTTTTTCTCCAGCCCCACGTCAGAAAAGAAGTCCTGAATAATTGTCTCTGTTCTTCAAGATTGATTATTCTTTTCTTATCGATTACATTCTTTTCTGCCCTGCTGAGGTCTGTGCAGCAGCTCAGGGTGCCAGATCTCCCTGCCTCTCAGGGCAGTGTTAACTCTTTATACTAAGTACTATGTGTTCCATGTTTACTGTTAATTACCAATACCTATTACCTATGTTAGACAGTGCATTTCTACTCTAATCCAATCCAAAAGTGCYACCATCACAGCAGAAGATGGAGGACAAGAAGAAGGAGCAGAAGGACAGGGACACGCCCARATTCCTCCATGTTGTCCTCTTGAYCCCATTCTAAAACCCCCAAAATTCTACTGTGATAAGTYAACTATCATTCTAATTACACTCTTGTGGCTTGCAAATCCTCACACAAGGTTGGCAGTTTGTCTCATGGACWGAAATCAAAGGCACTGGTACTTTTGACTCTGTGCCAAGGTCTTTGGACCCCTTGCCAGGGTCTCTGACCACCCAGGGCAGCCAGAGGAATGTMCTGGGTTCCRACAGTGCTCAATTTGTGCTGAGGTTATGTATCCTCTTTTCAAGTGTTCAAATAATATAACTGAGAGTGAACACGACATCTCTGTCCACAGACCTCCCAAGAGAAGTARGTAACACCTTCTATTTCTGGCTGACAAGATTATCTCACCTTTTCTGAGCACCAACATGTTTTTAACRGCTTTTTTTGCAATATCTAGGGTGGCAAGGTAAATTACTCTATATCTGCAGGAACAGAAAGATATTTTAACTGGCTACCTAACCTCTGGTGTAGTCAGACAATTTGAAGAGAAGTAGAGCACTCCTGGGAAAAGCATGCTGKTATCTGTAGTCCTCAGTCTATAGAAGTTCWTCCCAGTTTCTGACCCACTAAATCAGTAACATAAACTATATTGCAGTGGTTTACTGGTTGATTTGTTTATTGTTTGTCAAGGAAAATGTTAACTAATAGAACTCAAGTACAAACTTGGTAGAGATAGAAAACCACGCTAGTAACCTAACCTCACACCCTAACTGATGCGAGTATCCTTATGGGGATAATCTTCAGGAGCATCATTYCACCCAAGGGGAAAATTCCTCTTCTCATATTATTAATAAAGATATAAACATATTACTTYTTAATTCATTAACAACATTGGTTTTTTATTATATGTTTCAAAGCTTGCATGTGGACCTGGTCTCAAAATTTTTCCATGTCTGTGGGTACAAGGTAACAGGCAGAATCAAATTTCATAAAGCTGAGAGTTAAGGGGTGAAGAAAATCTAAAGATCAGGGGTAAAATTGTAACCAATACTAAATTAYATAGATGCTATATAATAAACAGAGATAACACTATCTTTTTGTCCATTGTGACACACTGAATTGATGTTCTGCCTTGATACAAAAAAAAGTATTATTATTAACAAAAAGTTCTATATTATGGTTTTTGTTCTATGCTTGCAAGGATACCCAGTGTCTTACAGAATAAACTTCAGAAATTTTGAGGTTGAATTCTATAACAAAACTAGGATTTTTTCACACATACAAAAAAGAATCACTGGCACAGTTTGTTTTACTGCATTCTAATGCAACAAGATTTTGACAAACACTGTAATTTATTTTTTATTAAATTGTCATATATGGTCACCATTTCTTRATTTKCTGACCTACGGCATCACAAGCAGCTCCTGAATCATTGACAACTGAATAGGATCTGCAGCATTCTACTAAGGCATCTTTACTTTCATTCAAATGGATGTGTAGCAAGTATACTCAAAGAAAACTAATAAGTAGGAGATTTATCCTTCTGCAACGTGTGGGTGTTTACATGCTACTGTACTCAAGATGAAAAAAGAAAGTATAAATATTCCAACAAATAAGTATTTCCAAGAGGTTTAAATTCATTTTGACATTTTCAGGATCCCTGGAAAAATGGGGGGCGAAATGAAGTTTGTGTTGATTCAGAAAATAATTTGGGATACTCTGGAACAAAACCATGCGAGGCTGTGGTGAGCCCAAGCATTTTCTGCAACACAAAGGTCTATTAAAATTGTTTAAATTTACTATTGTTTGGAAAAAAAAAAAAGACAAGAAACGACACTGTGGTTTTTGCTATACGATATAGAGGAACTTCAGTGTTTTAGACACTTTATTTTAAAATTGATGGAGTCAACTGGAAACATTAGTTTGTTGCTAATTACAATCTTGGACTAGCTCRAGAACTAGCTTTGTAGGGAGAGTAATTTCAGGACAAATAGCATCAAGAAGGTCTCATGTCAGAAATATTCTTCTCTATCAACTATCATTAATCAAAAGTATGCATTTGGTCAAACTTTAAAACACCCAAGTGGCACTGAGTCTATTCAAACAATGARCAGTTTCTCAATAATTACCTGTAGAAACACACATATCACATATTAAATGGTATTTCAGTTTCTGCTTTCTTTCAAGCAAAAAATTGTGTTTTGATAATCTTATCCTACATGAAGGAATTAAAATCAGAATATTCTAYCCATGCATGTTCCAATGTAAAGCCAAATTTCCAATTATTGTTGTGAACATAGGAATCTCTCCCTTTAATTTAAAATTATTAAAAGAATTGAAATAGATAAACATAACAATAGATAAGGTTAAACAGATATTTGTGAAACCCTTTCCCCCAACAATACAGTGGCAATAACAAAATGAGAAAAAAATTTTTGCAAAAGTATTTTTTAYTATAATTATTTTGTTTTATTGAATAATTAAATGACAACTGGAATGGGTGTCCCTTTACCTGAGGCATGAAATTTTGCAGATTTCTTCCTAAATAAATGCTCTAATGATATAACTGCTAGATTAAAAATCAAATTTTACCCATTCTCATAAAGAAATACCTTTAATTAAAGAATAAATCAGAGGCATTTGGAACATAAACAATATCAATAAACTGCTGAAGGTATAAATATTTTACATACTTTTCCAGTTCTCTAAATAGAAAAAAGCATTTCAGTACTTATATAGTCATTAACTTCAGTTGTCTTTGGCCTTTATTAAAGTATTAGAAGACTGAACAATATATTTCCTTTCTATATGAGGATCACTTTCCCTGTAGAATGGTTGAGAGATGATGTTGACCAGGTTTTAAATGGGCCAAATAATAGTACTTTTGGAAATCCCTTGGGAGACACTCCCAGTTTGGGAACTCTCACTGCTAATGCCTACTTTTTTTTTTTTTTTTTTTTTTTCTCATGGCAAAATTTTAATTGGATGATTTATCCACACTACCATCAGCACATGGAAAAAATTGCTTTTCCATATAATTAAATGTGGAGTATTGAATATTTTTATGACAGTGGATGATCATGCTTTAAAAAAAAATTCACCAAAAAAGTTGCATGAGAAAAAAATCTCTTGATTACCAAACTATCAAAAGCAGAAACCACACTAGAATTACACAGTCTGTCCTATGAGGATGTCTGATCCTTTAAAAGCCTTTAATCAGGTAGCCCTGTCTATCTCAATCTCTTCTTCAGACTTCCCAAGATCTATAAATTGCCTACTTGAAGATCTTGTATCCCCTCAGGTGAGCTTGGATGAGCTTTACAGTAGCCCAGGGTCTATCAATAAGAAAGTAAAACATTGACAGTAAAATCACCAGGAGCTCAAATAAATTACTCCCTTTTCATTCACTATCTCCCTGTGTTCATAGTTTTTTTCCAGATTCATGGCACCCTGCCCACAGGATATCTCTGGGAAAAGTGTGATTGTAGAGAAAGATGAGGAAGAGACCAGAAGGTCTYCTCTGCTGGAAGGTGAAGGCATGCTTCCTCCCTGGCTGTGTGAATGTACTTTCCTTTCACTACCTGTTCTATGATGGTTACAAGAATAGCCACTTTATACCAGTATTTTATTTTCAGTGATCTTTAACAGACTTTATTTAGCAAACATTCACAATGCTCAGGTGATGCTTTTAAGCCTTTTGCTGACTATTTGAAGTGAATCACTTGGACWGCATTTTATGCACTTTCTTTCTTATTACAAATGCATTATTTCTTCAAGTAATCACCTTGCATCCATTCCCAAGCCTCTTAGCTTTTTGTTGATTCAGTCCCTGATTTCTGTGGATATYGCTATTCCATTCTGTGAAAAGCAAATTATTTTTTTAAAACAAATGCATTTATCACAGGTTACTACAGGTTGACACAAGCAAAAGAGAAAAAGAAACTAAGAATATGAATTGCTAAGACTTAGCTTGTTATGAAATAATTCCTTGTTTGAAAGATGCAGTACAGTACAGATCCATAAGTACTGCCAGGAAAATTGTCAGCACACCAAGAACACTTTGGGTGCAGGTGTTTTCAGGTGAGATAGATCATTGTCTGCAGCTGTAATCCAAAGGAGACAGTKTCTTCAAAAAGCAAAATGTTTTCTCTTCCTTATTATGAGGAAAGGAAAACAGGGAGAAGGGACCTCTAGCATTTTCTACTTACCAGTGGGAGACGTTTCATATAAAACATCAAAGACAATAGAGTTTTCAGTACATTTACAGAGTCTCTTGCTTTTTCCTCTGGGGAAAAAAAACCCCTACAATTCCAGAATTTTCATTTCATTTTGCATAAAACTCACTAAATTGCATTTYGAAGTCTTCTTCATATTTCAACTTTTTTAAACTATGCTCCTGGGATACTATTATTTCCAACCAGAAACATTATTTTCATCTATTGTGGCTATTATCCAGTGTTTTCTCAGTAATCTATTCCCTTCTTASTTTACCTGCCACAAAATATGACTTTAATCCTGTCCAGGCTGTCTAGCTTTCCTTTTTTTCCAGCATGATTCCACTCCATGTTTTTACAGCAGATTTCTACAGCTGCTATAGATTTGTTGTGATTCTGATTTTTATTTTTATTTCTTATGTATTCTACACAGATTTTTATTATATTTCAAAATCTATAAAAGTTTATATAAAGTAGCAATTACTTAACTCTGGGCAAAGAATGGATATCATATGTAGAGAATTTCAGTGTTAAGCAGTAATCAGATAGCTTACAGATGTTTTGTATCATTTCATGCTATGCGGTAGAGGTAAAAAAAAAAAAAAAAGAGTAATTTCTGTTATGACCTGAACAAATTAGGTCCATTATTTAGAGAAAAGACATTCTTCAGATCTCATGTGAAACTGTAAATAGTCTCAAAACAAGATAGCTCCACTTTATGGAAACACTGGCACCATGAACAGAAAAGACAGCAACTACAAAATCAACAGGGATTCAAGTAAAAAAGCAGCTTACATATGTCATGTTAGATCCAGTTTGTATACATTTTATAACTGATGCTTTTAGATCTAAATARCAATTGATTTTAGTCTTAAAAGAGGCATGAGATCATCCGACAACGTTATTAATTCTACCTGTAGCATGAGTAGTTTTAAATGRCCATCAAAATAATACATGGAAAGATATGAAATAACTGAATGAAATTTTATAGCCCATATTGTGCAGGAAGTCAGACTATATGATCATAATGGTTGCTCCAAGACCAAAATTTACAAATCTAGGAAAAAATAAAATTATTGGTTTGAGCGTGTAAAAAAGCCTCAAGACTGATAAAAGCTAGAAAATGRCAGAGTAATTTCAAAGAATTCAAGAAATGGTTTCCTAAGTGTTTTAAACTCGTTTGTAAATCYAGAATAATCCTCAATATCACATCAAATCACCATAATTGATCTTAAGAAATATCTAATTTTTATGATTTGAAGTATATTGCAATGTAACGGCAGAGCCCAAAGCTATAAACCTTGGAGTATTTTCTGCACTCTCCCAAAACATGTTTTCCTGCTCTGTAGTCACATATCAGCCTTAATACAAACTTCTCTTATGGAGCCACCTATGTCACAACAGCTCTGCAGTTCTAATTTCTGTTTATAAATTCACATTAGAGCTCAGTAATTCATTAAAGTTTGATTTTATTTTCTTTTTATTAAACAGAAGGCAAAGGGGCCCATCTGCAGATGTTSAGACACTATCAAAGGAAATAGCCAGATCTGACAGTTCCTTCTTGAAAAACAGCAGTTGCTTTAGGAATTCATTTAATCTGGGTGTAATATGAAATCCCTGATCTTGTTTTCCAAAAAAATCATTAGTATGTTGAGAAACCAAGTYAAGTTCTGATTGCCAAGTACTGGGSAAAATTAGAGGTCTTTMRTTCAAAAACTGCTGTTSACAGAAGTCTATGACRTCTGAGAGAAGAAGATGGCACATCCCTATAGTAAGACATTAACACAAGTCTTTAAAAACCCACATTTTTAGAGTGCTGAGTGAATTTGCTTTTGCTRTTGGAAGATTATAGACATACTTCCAGTGTTTTAATTCACTGACCATGGCTCTCTGCCTTCTGCAATCCAAAGAAATTTGGCTTCTTGATACCAAATATATCTATTCTTTAAATTCAAAAGTATTTTTTTATTATTTTTCAGCAGTCACTCTCTCCATGGCAACAGGCATATCTGTGCAAAACCAGGAATGTATYCTAATATTCAAAATACTCTTTCACTGAGTCTGTTTTTTATCATCCTTTAYCATTCTATACTTTAGAATCTGTATGGATTCCCTCAAAGGAGTKTCTTTAGGTTTCTAAAGCTGGCAGATACATATCTACTAGAAAACTCATAACGTTCCCAATGCCATTAGCTCAAGCTTACATAAACTGAAGGAACCAAAAAAAAAGGCAAAGAAAAAAATAATAGCTTTAAAATAGAATTTTATTTTCATATTACTCAAGTTCCACAGTTCTCCCTGATAGATCTTAAGTGGACAGAGAAGTATCTTGGATTGAACAGAATGAACTTAGTGAGTTATACAGCACAGTTTATAAAGATATTTGACTTAGTGAAAAAATAAATTGAATGCCATATTTAAAATAGTTGCAATTTTCATTTCTGTTTTTCAGAGTGTAAGACCAATTCTTCCACAGGAGAAATCCATAACTGTTRCATATTTAATGAAAAACAAAAGCTTGGAAACTTGACTTTAGGAACTAGATAAAAATATAATTTACATATGTATATTCAGAGATGGTTATGGGAAAATGATATCCAGAAAAYTCAAATAGTCTGTTACAATATAGCYTTAATATAAACTCACAGGCAGCATTATATTTGCCTCAGGAATACTGTGAGAAAACTTTAACTGCTACAATAATTCTTTAAAAAAGAGAAAAGAAAGGCCAAAACTTAAAATTAAAAAATAATTTGAAAAATATGCAWCAAAACAGAATTTTGGAGGGGGTAATTCATGAAGTGTTCTGCTTCTCAATTGCTATTAAAATTAAGTTATCTGAAGTATTAGTAAAATATTAATGCAATAAATATTTCACCATAAGAAAGCCTGTGCAAAAATAGTGCATATATGAGCATGAAGGATTGACTTAAGTATGGGTGGTGAAAAACATTTTAGCTCTCTTCTGTGTTCTCCTCATTGTTTCAGCAGGTATACAATTCCCTTGATGAATGGAAAAAGATTACTTGGAAAATAAATGTTCACCTCCTTCTTTTTAATAAAAATATTGTTATTTGGCTAGGGTAATCAATTTATGATTGATCAAATTTCAATTGTACAATTTAGCACACATATTTGATAATCAAAAAAAAAAAATCAGAGCTTTATAATGCATGGAAATGAACCTGGAAATCTAAAAAAATGTAAATGAAAATTTTGAATTGTTTCTCATGTATCCATTTCACTTCAATGCCCTAATTTTGTTTCCTGCTGTGTTTCATAATAAAAATATGCATTCTAGCATGGTCAGTGAAAATACATTTCAAGAAAAAGATTTAAATTTAGAAATCAGACTTTTGGTCAGTCTTTTCCCTGGGGAAAAAGTGTTGCATTCATTAGGACTGCTCTATGGCAGAAGTTATCTAAACATCTAAGGGAAAGCAAAGAAAAGAAAATTTCATGGGAAAACAATGTAACAGACAATTTGACAGCTAGGATAAAGCTGTTTTTTTTATGATTATAGCCAATTCTGTACTCAAGGAAAATAATAGGTTCTGTCTCCCACCCTTTGTGGTAATGCAGCTTTAAACCAAACAGGTATTTTCTACATAAGGAAAAGGATTTAAGTTTTACCGTAAGACTTAAAAGGAAAAGCCCCAGAAACTTCTGTGCTCCCCAAGCTGCCATTGGCTCAGGGCCGGGACAGAGACATGGAGACGTCTCTTTACCTGTCTCTCAACAATGTAGCTGTTCTCTATTGGGCAGTTTGCCAAAGACACTGCTTCAACCATGAGATACTTGAAGGGCTGCACAAAGCCTCTCTTGGCTTTTTTCGGGTGCTATACATGGTGCTTACAGATGTTTTGCTCCTGTGTATGGCTTATTTTTATTTGCATTGTGCTGCTTATTATTTTCTCCTTTTATTAAAACTTTTTCTGTTATACAACACGCTTGGAGAAGTCGTCTCGCTCTTATTAAGCCACTCTGGGAGGTGCAGGCACCCTCAGAGAGACTTGATGTATAACCACGTGCCTTAATTACACTCTGGCTGCGTGTAATAATACATCACCCTTGGCAAGGAATTGCTCCTGTCCTAAGGTAGTAGCAACTATTAGAGGTCCATGCTCAGATCTTTGTCCCTGACTTGTCCCCATACAGACCACCTCTCCATTAGAGTGTTTTAACATAAGGGAAATGCAGAAATTGTTTCAACAAATTTGAAACCATTTGACACCATAAGGAAAATAAGGAAAGATGAGATCTGCATTCGAAAGGACACTGGCAGAACAAAAGAAGGAATGCAAAATACATTTTAAAATATCTGAAATCTTTATATAATTTTTTTCTTTAATAGGAAAAAATGGCAATAATGGGGAAAAAATTTAGTGATACCAATTTTATTGCAGAAAAAAACCCAGGAAATCAACACAGTCATGGCATTCAAGCAGAAAAGAGAGGTACTGAGAAAAAAAGAAGCACAAGCATACATTGTCTTTGGTGGATTTCTTAAAATTTTATTGGAAGCAAACTCATAAATGTTCCACAATATTTAATGAATTCATGCATTCGCATRAGTTTGCACTATCACTTAGTGAATATATTTAAATATTGAAGAAATGTAGAAACCTCATACTTGGATTAAGAATGGGGTTCTGAACTTAATGTATTTTCAAGAATTTTACAGAAATATTTTATATGTCATTCTTTTCTCTTTTGCCTAGACTTTACAGCTTTGACAAACCAGTCTGTGGCCTGAAAAAGGTCCTGACATARATGAAAGCACTTCTCTAGAGCTGTGTTAAATCAAAAGTGAGACACATAACTGTGGGGTGTGGGGACAGGGAGTATGTGGTGTGGAAGTGGGGGGGAGAGGAAGTGTTTTACGTCTCAACCTGTCTTTTCTGGACACACAACCACACACACACACACACACACACACACACACACACACACACACATATATATCTATATACTTATATTTTTATTTTCATTTTTATTTTTATATTTGCTCAACCAAACAATTGCCTGTAGCCATGCACCTTCCATAAAATGGAAAAAAAAACAATTGTAGCTATGACACTCAGCTTCTGTCCCAAAGGATGCTTCATTAATCTCACCTGCCCAGCTTTGCAACAGACTTGTTGAAAATAAAATATCCCCGGTCACCCTTCATGCTTTAGCAAATGCGATGATCATGCTTGACATACTAAAAATTKTATTTCTTGTTAAGAAGCAGTGATTCAATTTTTTTTTCTAGTAAATATAAGATTACTAAGTACTGCTATGGAAACTTTGATAACTTATTTTGAACTCTCTCAAAGATCTCTCAAGTAGTTCAGAAACTTAATATATACATCTTAGACTTTCTTTGAGTATCAGCAAAACKATTTCCAAAGCAAATTAAGCTTGCTGTGGGAAACAATTTTGGGGAAAAAGAACCATTTGGATTGACTCAAATTTATTTGAATTATTTTGGGAAATWCTTTTCTTGCATATGCGTTCATTTTGACATAGTTTTTATTCTTTTTTTTTTTAATGGATCTATCAAAAACTTTACTCTATACCCTTCACTCTGCTGTGAAATAAGACAGTTGCTTTTGAATGTAGTGTGCATTACATTACTAAAATGGCATCCTTTTTAAAGAACACTTTGCATCTGTATCCCTATTTCCTTCCTAATGAAGTTTAATTTATTTCATTGTAAATATGCCATAGATTAATCTATCACTAATTCTGAAACTATTGTGGATGTATTAAAAAATATTCTGTGAGATATCAGAAGTATTTAAAATTACAGTAATGGAAATACTTAAGGGTGTGTTAATTCTTATTAAGTGTGAGGACTAACAGTTGAGGTGAGTCCACAAGTTTGATGTGGTGATGATTGTCTCTATTCAGTCTGGATTCTTATTTCTTCATTTCTCAATCAAATTCCTTTCARTTTCTGYTAGTGAYTTATGATGTATCACTATCAACTAARCATCAGAAGAACAGAAAACAAAAAACCAAAAAAGACAGGAGGATAAAAAGCTCCCCAATCAAAAAACAATGATTGTGTTTTGATGGATAAACAGAATTACGAGTTTGTGTTTATCATCCATTCATTTACACCATTTACATTAAAAAATCAGCTATTCTTAGTAAGAATTCCTCATTGCCTCTGAACTCAGACACACAGGAGATGTATTAACTTTAATTCCTTCAGGAGAGAAGGCTTAATTTCATAGATYCATAATAAGATTATACAGAGTTTCCACCAAAATAGTGATGCTGTGTAAAGTGTCTGTTCAATCTGCTGTAAGTAGTACAACCAGTATGAGAATACTCCATAAGGAATAGGCACACCTAGACTTTGTACGGAGAAACATTTGCACTGATTCCTCCTATTCTGAATATTCCTATTCTGAAAACTCCAAAATAGATAATAAGGATAGGGGACAGTATTAGCTARAAAGTAAAGACATTGAATTTGTCTACTGGCTGTCCAAAGGCAAATTATGACAAAACCAGAGCATGAACATGGTTTTGTGCTCAGGCTGCGTTCTATGAACATGCTGTCATCAGAAACAGCCCTTGTATACTGTCAATATGTTTAAAAAATAACCATGCTGAACTTCAGTTCAAGATTTTATAAACAGTGTTGGATTTAGCTTGCTGTCCTGTGTTAACAAAGCAAAATACTTTGGGAGCCTGATAGTTACTTGCATAATTACATTGCTATCAGGTCTTCATGCTATCCTAATTAAAATATTTTATCCACTAAATGKTAAAATGTGAAGACTAATTAACACAGTTTTAAAAATTCAGAACAAGTTTCTCAGACAAGACATTAAACTGCTGAAATTTTTTGAGATTTATGATCAGTTTTTCTTGGATTTGTTTTCTGATAAACTTCATTTAATCTCTTCCTGGCGGTAATTTAAAAGTATGCAAGTTTTAATAGAAGTCCATATTYGCTACTGTCACTGTTGAGGAACCACTTCAAAATAATGCTCCTATTAGCAGAATATGCTTAGCTACATTTTAAAACAGAGCAATATCTTCTGCTTATTGTCAATAAATACAATTTCTTATTTCATATGATAAAGGAAAATCAAAATTTCTAATTCTGCACAATCTTGTACTTTGTTCTCWCATTACAACAGATGAGATTTTAGAAAGGAGAAAGGAGATTTTGTTTTATATTGAATTAGTTGGTCACACAAAATGTAAATTTATGTATAATTAATACCAAGGAAACTGTTTTTTTTTTAATTCAACCTGAAAACCTATTATGCAATAATGAGAAAATTGACCCCATTAGTACTTCAGAAAAATATTCAACTTGTCAAAAGTTCTTAATAACTCAAGAACAGTGTAGAAAAAGATGAAATAATCACTTTAAGATTGAATATTGTAATTTTAATTCTTGAGTATATTCTAAAACTCACAGTAACCATTTAAGAGTTAACATTTGATGAGGCATTACTGATTCTCACGTAATTTGGAAATATCTTCATACATGTGATTCTTCTGTATTATAATGTCCCTTATTCRAGTGATAATGCTGTAAAAAACATTTGCAATAGGCATAAACCATGTAAAAGTTTCCTGTATGGGTGCTCTCAAAATCCATTTGGTTTRCTTTCTTCAGCTTTAGCAATGATACTAGAAACAGATGTTAATTCCTCCACTGAGTTACACAGGTTGCTGGACAGCCTCAGGGCCTTGCCATCTGACATTCATATTTTGGACAGAATGTATTTTTATATCCAGCTCATAGGGCACCCACTTTCTTCAGCTGGAAAATAAATGCTGAACTTTGCCTTAGGAAACATTACTTGAATATTTTCAGCATTACAAACTAAATCATTAGAACAGTTTCCAGGAGGTGACTCTTTTTTTGGTCAATATTATTACACCAGGTTATGTTCATAATTTCTTGAGAATGAARCTTTGTGCATTCACACCAAGATTAGTAAATGCATATAAACAGAGGACAAAGCTGAAGTAGACAGTTCCCAATAATGTAGCACTTCAATGTTTAAAGGGATGTGAGGCTGTTAATTATGCAGTGTAAGTTTCCATGAAAAAACAGCTCAAAATGACAAATTCTGCTTGAGGTCAGAAATAAATAAATAACTTAAGCAATGCTATGCACAACACAAAAGAARCTATTATTCAATAGACATTGAATAAAAGAGAAATATGGAAAAACAAATACTGTTTTAATACTTTATTTTCCTCTGTCAAAACAGAGTACTGTAAGAATTCTTCCTTTAATACATAACARGATTGGTCAAGGAGTGAGCAAAAATATAATATTTTGTATAAAATGTAGAGACAAATATTTAAGCAATCCATTCACCAAAATTACTAAAGATATCCAATCTGATTTTGTTGAAATTCTAGAAACAAAAATACCTTATTCTTTAAAAAATTGTGCCTGGGTTTATGTCCAGCTCATTTTTACCAAAAAATCAATAAAAATAAACAAGCCAAGAACATCTACAAAATTAAGCATAMAACAAAACAGGTTCTTTAAAATTTTATAGTGTTGATCGAGAAGTGAACTCTTCCACGTTTCAGACAGGTTAGTCAGTCAAGTATTATAAATACTGCAATTAATAATGAGAGTGTCTGAAAATTCCCTTAAAAGGCTTTTCAGAGCCATTTGATCTACTACATTTTCAACAAAGGGAAAGCTGGGAATGATAGTCTCAATATTGCTAAAGCAGTCAGTAGTCCTGAAAATTTGTGAGTCTAAATAAAGCTTCAGTCTTTAGGGAAACAGAGTGAATGAATKATGAAGTCTAATTCTCTAAAATTTTTACACCTTTTAGACTTATTTCCAAAATGTGCCTTTTTGCTTCTTTCACCTTTTCTTTCCCCTTCCTGTCTTTCCATGTAGATTTAGAGTTGCAGAACCATCTTTGCTTCTCTTTATAAGAGAAATCAGATTATCAGAAGTTACTCACAACATTCAAAATCTATATATATGGGCATTTAGAGGTCACACAGCCAGTCCTTTCTCTACAAAATGGAAGCATTTATCTCTATGCAGAAATAGCCTCATTTACAATCAGCTATTCTCTATTTTGTATTGCAGCATTTTGTTGTTTTCTTTTAGTGTTTATGATATATTTTAGTATATTTAGATGCTCATGTTGATCTTGCAACTGAGCAAAATCTTCTCAACAGAACTGTTCAATGTCCCACATACTCCTCTATATCCTTTATATGCAACACAGAATCAATATTTTGTCAATATGTCTGAGTAAATGTCAGAATTTTCACATTATTGTAATGAAGTACAGTGTTTTTATACACATTCCTGTGAGAAAGGAATTAGYGAATTTAAAGAAATCTTGAAATATTTGAAAAGAGGAATGAAAGTAAAACTGGTAATACTCTTGAAGAGGGRGAGGTACTAACATGAATRCATAAAAAGTGAAGAAAAAGAAGAGTAATGCAAGCAGTGGCACCATAAAGGTATTCCATCTGTATAGTTGTTCAAGAAATGTTTTTGTTAACATACATTTCCTTTTATCTCAGTTAAACTCAATCACTAAATCAAATCTAGMGTTCTTATGCTCCAAAAACCACACCTTAGGGCTTTTGTAGTTGATGGTTTCTTAGGGGATTTTTGTGGGTTWGGGTTTTTTGTATGTTTGCTTGAAGTAGTACTATAAAAATAAAGAAATCCATGTTCTATTACAGTTAAAATGAAAAGGTATTGTGAAACTAATACCAAATGATTTGGATAATGGATTACAAGAACATTATTTATAAAGGGTGAAATAAATGTTATAAATACCAAAACATAGCAAAGCAGGGGACTACCTGCATGGATAAGCTTGTATACAACTTTAGCATCACTGAAAATAAACCAGTTGCAATGTGTTGTCTACGAGAAAAATCCCAACAAATTTGCTGTCAAGGGCATATAGGCAATCTTCTTTATGTGATCTTTGGATTTTTGCCCTATTARTGGAAACTAAAACCAGTTCAATAAGCACACATCTCTAAGAGCTAATTTCATTATCATGGACAAGGGTCTGTKGTCTGATCAGAAAGGGACCATTGTGACATTGGAAGTGCCCCACCATCCTGGAGCCAGCAAGTAAAATACAGACTCTAATGGAGRTCTCATCTGAGATGGTCACTGGAGAGTAGATACAATTTCCTTCAATGTGAGAAATAACACCAGGTGTTCTTGTGTTTTCTGGCAATCAAACCTGGTACTGACAGCAAAACATTTCCTTGTAAAAGTTTTCATCTTTGTTCAAAGCAACATTTTAAATCCAATGGGCTGTTCAAGCCATCCTTTTCTGCCATATAATATGGGTATTATTTTTTCCTTTCACACAGATAAATGYCATTGGCCATCCTTTCCTTCCTTCACAATTATGAGCATGCCCAATATGCAGATGCAGCAAAAAATAGGCTCCCATATCTTCCTGAAATTTTAGAGTAACTAGCTATAACAAACTGCCAAAAGTTTCATGCAGATTCGTGCTTTTGTGCTGGTCTTAACTTCAAGTTGTTCTAACTTAAAAAGTTAGGTAATAATTCTGTGGCATGTTCCTGTTCCCATCAAGATGTCCTCTTCACCAGAGGCTACAGAAAAATGATGAAAGAATAACTTTTCTTCCTCTGGGAATTCAGAGGTTGACATATAGCTCCAGAGTTCACCTAAAGACAAATCTTTGTCTCACTCAAATGTCATTCATTATTTTGTTAGCCTGAAGGAGATGAACATCCTTTCTTGCACTGGAAGTTTGAAAAGCATACATAAAATAGGCGAACCTATTTGCTGTCAGCATTAATGGCATAAAGAAYGAATGAAACTTTTGAAAATAAGCAGACTATCAATAATGCTAAATGAGCAGTGAAAAAAAAAAATACATTTGATTTTTACAATGAAATATTGCARTACAGAACTCAGTGAAAATTACTTTTCTGGGKTTTTTTSTTTSTTTGATGGGATGGTGTATCTCTTTTTATGGGGGGKTTGTAGGGTTTTATTGAATTCTGGTTAAAATTCCTAAGTCAGTAAAGAAAATGAAATAGATTATATTAATTGCAATGAAATGTACTTGTGAGGAAAATGTTTAGTAACAGATTACTCATCATGCAACTCAGAAAGACAGCTGCTCATTTTTCCAACAGATGTTCATTTTTCCAGTCCTGCTAATCTTGCAAGTCATTTTTCCCTAAAGTCCAGGGATAAAATGTGTAAGAGCCACAGATAATTCCCAGAGGCATACAAGCATTGAAGGATTTGTTGATGTTATATTAAAAAGAAAGAGTAACAAACAGGAAATATATTGTKTTAAAATGAAATATTTTGCTATCATATACTTCTATTTGGAGAATACTTTTAAAAGAGTTACCTTTGTTTAGATTTTGTTAAATACCAGATTACAATGAAAAAATGTTAAAGCAAAATCTTCATTTCATGATGATTTAAAGTGAGATTGAATTTAATAAAAAATTATTCTAAAATACTGACAAACTATTTAAAAAATAATTTTCTTTTTATTTTATCTGCTGAATGAACACAAGAGCTTTCCAAATAATTTGTATTAAGTTCAAATATTTATTAATTGGAAGGTAATCACATGGTTACAGAAACAGCTTCACTGGAGGAGGCTTTTGATCCTGTCTTTAGTCAGCAGACAAATCAAAGCACCTGTGCAAACCCTGATGCTATCTGAGTCACACAGGAATGATAYAATAACTACCAGCATGAGTGACTGTCCCTATTATACAGACTAAATATATCACCAACAGAGATACAATTGTGCAAAAAGTCTTTTTTGAACTGAACCTTTAAAAAAACAGTTTAAGTTTTAGAGATTATTTGAATTTCAATTTTTAAATCAATTACACCACAATTTTTAAAGTACATCAGTACATTAAGTACATTTTCCTTCCTCTTCTGCTTTATTGTCTTCTGCTTCTCTTTTTCCTGGTAAAACTTTTTTAGACCTGTGCAGGTATTTTCTTTGGGCAATGTGCTGACTCTTTCTTCCCTAAACTTCCCATTATGCATATTTTATTAATTTATTAAATTCCCAGGCTTAGTTGCAGTTTACTAATTCCCTCCACCTTATAATTCTTTGCTTTCCATTTGGTGTGTRGTCCTGAAATTAACAGAGTATGGGAAATGGCAATAGATACTATCATAGCAATTGGATTTTTCAATATTCAGGTTGAGCCCAAATCATCACAGAGGAACTGTTTGGTTTGATTTGATTACAGATCATATCCTCATTTTATATTGTCATCTCTTCCTCCTCAGCCCAAAGAAATTGATCATTCCACTTCTCAGGAATCTAAGGGAATATGCCATATGGGTGGCTTTTGGCTTCTAGCTTCTGGGTACTGACAGTCTGGTCATCATCCATATTGACACAAGCTGATTTAGTGTGAGATACATTAAGCTACCAAAGTGGGGGGCAGAATCAAAAGGGAAGATATTCAGCCCAAACTGGTTTGGGTCTGGGGGCACACTGGGGAGTGCAGACAGTGAAGACAGAGAGCTCAAACCTCCCATACTTTCAGCTCTGTGGGACCTGTTGTGTGACTTCTACTGCTCTCAGAAGCAATGCCTCATGGCTTCATGTCTCATCTCATGATGYTAGCCAGAATCAACTGGCACAAATCAGGAATTTTTCAAAGAGAATATTTTGTCGAAATAGATTTATTCATTAGAACCTTTTTTTCAGAAGTATTCCAATATCAGCAAATCTTTACTYATTATGTAATGGTCCTGTGTATAATGCCTCACAAATAAGAATGAACTTCTCAAAAATAACTAATTAAGTGATTTATGCCCCTAGTTAATTAAACGGTTTGTTTTTGGGGGAAAAATGAAATAAAAAATTTGACCAGTGACTTATATTTATGAGGAGGTTGTATCATTATATTCTTTACAGTTTTATATATGGATTAATTTTCCTCTTTTATTTCTGTCAAGTGGATAATGTCTCTCTTTATTTTCTGTTTAATGTTGAAATACCATGGATTTAGAAAATCCTTTKCCATTCAGTTATAGCTGGAAAATTCTTGTGTCTATTTAAAGGAAGTTAACATCTCTTTCATTCATCTGTCCAGAATCTGGGAAAATATTTTATATTCTTGTGTATTTCTATAATATTATGCATCTTTCATTTCAAAGTCGTTTTTTTTATTCCCTGTTTAAAAATACCTTTTTTAAAAATTAAAAAAAAATTCATAAGTATTTGTAAAAATAAGATTCTTAGAMTACTTTAAGAAAAATAGACATATCTAGATGTTATCTCTGTTTTTCATATTGCAGCATACACTTGATAATAATTCTCTGAAGATAAACTGAATCTTATTTTTTCAAGTCTTTTGCTGCAGCCAAAATTGGGAGAAAAGTCCTAGTTGCTTTAAATTGCTCACTTTGCTCTGTCCAAACAACTTGGTCTGATATGATCTGGAATAGTRTGATCCCAGTCACAATCAGATACTTAGCTGAGAAGCACTGAACAGGCACAGAAAATTCTGAGATTTTACAATCCAAGCAATGATTCTGTACCTTAAAACCAAATGGAAATGAAAAAGAAATCTGTCTCCAGAAGACTCATGATATGCCTATGCATACCATTTTCCAGTATGTCTAACCATCAAAAATGCTTTTTACAGAGACATAATCATGGTTTTCTCAGTTGATTTGAATAGGCATGATTCCTCTGGACACTGGGGCAGAACTGACAAGAGAAATATATTCAATTGCTATCCAGATAAACTATCCAGGTTTCCTATTATACTACAAAAAGTCTTATGTTCAGAGCTATGGAGACAGGCACAAATACATCTGCTCATTAAACCTGTCAGGTCAGGAGAGAATGAAGAGGAAATTAATTATATTTTCTATATATTTTTTTATTTCTTTTTCTCTATAAATGGGCAATATAGTCAAAATTAGCCTCTGATGTGTAGGTGGAGTTTTTTGGCTTTCCTAAAACAAACAAACAAACAAGCAAAGGAAAGCCAAGTAATGAAACTGAATACATGGTAATGGCTGGTTTTAACTTCTGATTCAACAAATCTCAGTGCATATTTAAAATAAACTTAATTTTCTCATACAGCTAGGCAAGTCACCAATTGTTTTATGATCGTGATTTATCTGAAATATGCTGATTTTTACTTCAAGTCATTCTTCTGATCCACTCTTCCATTTTTCTTCTACTTTATTCTCACCRGAAGTTGCAATATACCTGTGATCACGACATGTTAACAATGGTAATAACTTCATGTTTTTCTGATCACATTCAAAATTTCAGCTTCCCTCCCCCTGAAACTACAGTACCCATAAGTTGGAGATTCTAGACTAGGAAGTCCAGTATTGCTGCTTTTAAGGATATTGGTCCCTAKGTTTAGAGCTTTTAAGTAAGTGCTTAACATTGCAATATCCATTAATCATACATAAGAGCTGGCAGCAGCAGAATGTGTTTCAAAGGCAGTAGCTGTAAATATTTTCTAAAAGACATTCAGAAAACATTATCAAAAGGTTTAAGAAAATAGAKCCTGGTCTCAGCTCTGAAGAAGGCAAGATCATGTGAAAATACRATGAAAATACATTATTGCAATTCAACCCAAATGAGAAATGTAGGAGAAAAATAACTGAAGAACTCTGACATGAGATTTTTAATGTAGCATTAAAATGTACTGGACATACACCAAAGCTGTCCAGCAGAGCTTATTGGATCCATTTGTGAGTTTAGAGTTTTATAACAGACATAAAATATATGCACCATTATTCAGGACTTTATTTTTGCAACTCTTAAGCACAAGCTCTGTAGCACCTGCATGAATTAGGTGAAGAGTGTCAATAGAAAAAAGCACTGACAGCAGTGCAAATAAATGAGAGTAAAGGGAAGTGTAAATARCATTTGCAAACAGTTCCATGAAGAAATTTCCTCTTCTGAAAACTAGCTTATTTTCTACATCTAAATAAAACCTGTGCCTTTCCATAATTGCTCGAGGTTGCATTTTAGATCAATTAATAGTATAAATTACTTCTACAAAGGGTTTACCAAGGTGACAAGAAAATCTACTCATCTCTTCTATGAAAGTTAATAGTGAGAGCTGAGTTAGATAAGAATTGTGGAAGCAACATGATTATATTATAACTTTATTTTAAAATTTTAGATTAGCAAAGTTAGCAAGTGAAATAAAATTAGTCTAACAACAYGACGTGTAACAACCCCTGCCTTTCCACTGTCATCACCTTTATGTTTCACAAATAATTTTTCTCCAGAGAAAATAATTGTGTACAACAAATGCCTAAATTTATATCTCTATTAAAGCTTTTATAAATTATAAGGCTTCCTTTAAAACTGACTGTATAGTGAAGTATAATTATGGCACAATGGTCACACTTKTATGACTGTACAAACTGAATACTTAAAGTAACAGGTTTTAGTTTATGTTTCTAGCATATATTTCTGAGTTGCAATTCTTCAGTGTAGCTCAGAATAAATAAAGCCAGTAAAATCTCAGGGGAAAAAAATACAACCATTCTGCCAAGTAATGACAGGGAAAAGCAGTACAATATTAACAGTGTAGTGAGGGAATGGGAAACAATTCAAAATCAGCATGCAAATGGCATTAATTAAGAATACTTTAGACTCCTACATACTTTTCTTTTGAATAATGTTTCATCTACAAATGCAAAATATGTTTTCTATTTTAAATTTACCTTCTAAAGTAATAGCTAATGCATACTAAATTTAATATAGTCTAATATTAACAAAATCAGGCTGTATCTGCAKCAACTGTAGATTAGTGGAGATTCAGTGATGACCAGACCTGGTACAAATATAGAGCAAAAGGATGAACTGTTACTTCTAACTCTTGTAAATTGCRTTATCCTGCTCTGTCAGGGGAATTTCTCTGTCCTCCTCTATTTGGGGAATTTTCTTTTAAAAATAGGGTTTTTTTTTTCCTGCTATATAAAGGTCCAATGTCATTTTATACTAGTTGACAAAGGAGAATTTGGCAGGTATGAGACTCAAGCTTAGATAGTACATAATGCAAACATGAAATTCATAATTTTGAGAAAATTCTCGTTTAAATGGTGACTTACCAACAGAAGGATATAAAAGGTATGAACACAATCAACATAAGCAATAAAACCTCCTGGATCGCTTGCCAGTAGGGTTGTGTGAGTAATTTCAATATCATTATTGGATTTGCAATGTTGGCTGCCTCCTGTGCAGCAGCCTTAAATGGGGAATAGAATCCCTTTTGGAATACTTCCCTTGCACTAAAAGAGACATCATTCTGATCTAAATGTGCACATTTACTTTTACAAAATAAGACTACACTATTATGGCTAGATAAATTCAGTTAACCATATGTGCACATAATTTTATTCTGCTTAAATACTACATGTTTCCCAATCCTTAAGAAGCAGAATAACCTCATGAATGACTCTAAATTACTCCATTTTGAGAAAAGTACCCGATTTTATAGATTTCATTTTATTTTTTAAACTTAATTACAACAAAAAGAAGGTCTGTAGAAGTTGTATTCTCTAAAGACGTACTCACAGACAGACTACCTATAATTTGTAGTTTTACCAAGCTCTTACATGGCCTCTCAAGCTGTGGAACAGAGAAGAAAGTGGTTGAGTCATTCTCCCTGAGGGTATTTAAATGTGTGTAGATGTGGCAATTAGGGACACAGTTTAGTGGTGAATTTGGTAGTGCTGAGCCAATGGTTGGATGTGATGATCTTAAAGGTCTTTTCCAAGCTAAATAGGTTTTGATTGTATGAAATCCTACACACCTTYAATATTACTGGTTCTTGGAAATAAAAAGATAAACCATATCCTTAGGTAGCCATTTCAAAACTTATTTCATGAARTTGTAATGAGGAGTGCAGGTTCTCYCTCCACCTCCTTGAGATCTAGCCAGAGTACAGATAATCATATGGGAAAATTTGGAATGAATATTTTTATTATGCTAGGCATAATAAAACACAGGCTTTTTTCAAATAATGCACTGCTTAATGAAACGTACACCAAATAGAAAGGTATTGAACAAAGACCTTGTGACTAAAGTTTAAATAAGAGCTTCAAAAGAACTCAAATATGGAATTTTCAAGGATAGTTTGAATGTCAGAAAGTGTAATATTTGTTGGGGGGATTATTTTAGTTCCATTTTTATTTAGAAAATTAGGAGAGAAGGGATGTTACATAACCTCATTTCAAATCAAGATGTGTAGTATTGTCTATATCCCTCTGCTAAATTTGGGGCCTGATGAAATTAAATGAGTTTGCTAAGAGKGTATGGTAAGACAACAATTGATTTGGGAAACAAAGGGTAACTTTTYAGCCCATGTCTACATTCTAATACTGTTTGTAATTCCATTTCCATATCAACCCACTGTGAAGCAGAAAAAAGGATTACAATGTCTAATGCAGAAAGAGAGCAGTAAGGCTTTTAGAAAATAGAAGAGGTTTTGTTCACAGAAACATCTTTTGTATCTGTGAGTGGCTATAAAGAAAATATTTTATAGTAAAAAGGAAATACACTAAGAAATCGGAGTAGGGAAAACAGCTTGACTAAAATCAAGTGGCTGGGTGATTCAGTGGATGGCAAGATTCCCTTTTCCTACTTAAACTTTTCTTCATTTAAAAATAAATACTCTTGACTTCATGAATTGTCTTGAGGCCACCTGAGAGCTCAGAAGCTCTGAATGGCTCTCAGGAAGGTTTTCTCCCCACACTCTGAGTGGAGGTCAGTGCCAGATCATTCAGAGATGTAGCTGACTGAGAGCTCCATCCTGTGCATTCATGATTGTCTCTCTCATCATGCCACTTTATTTGACTGTTGCCAGCTTTGACTGAACTGCCCCAAATATTGTAACTTGTCTATAAGTCAGATGTAGAATACAACCTGCTCTGCTGTGGCCAGGTAAGTTATTTTGACATGCTCTCTGCCACAGGCTTTTGTTCTACAGAACACTTAAAATAAAAATTTCCACACCGCTTTTGCTTTGCTGTCCTTTTTTTTGAATGGGATGACAGTGAGTTTATTTTTTTACAGGGCTTATAAGAAAAAAAAGTTATTTGAGGTGTGTCACGCAACACAAAACTTTCTGTAGATCTCTGCATGCCATGTATTCAAAACAGCCTGAAACACTCCACTGGACCCTTTCTAACTTAGTAGAAGGCTTCTAAGTTGATATTTCCCACTTAATAAAGCAGCTGCAATAATCAACACCTTTTATTGATCTTTATGAAAACAATAAATTCCACAGTAAGTGAAATTTTAATATTTATTTATTTGGTTATAAAAATATGCTGGAGCTAGAAACCAAGCAAAACATGGCTTCAAGTTTTGAAACCTGAYCTCAATTTCTATTGCTGAAATTGCCATCTTTGCATGTCATCTCTCAAAGTCTAAAAGAAAGTTCACATTTCTGGAAGAGATTCAAGTAGAAAGCATTTTTATGAGATTGGTTGCTGCAGCTCATTGTAGTCATTATCACAAAGGACTTTATAGACATATAGTATTTTTATATATAGCCATCACTATACGCTATAACATTCTGTCCATTTCTCTGACCCTACCTGTTATTTTTATATCTTCTCCTTCTAATTTAGATTCAACCAATCAATCAACTTGCATACCTGTCTAGACTGCTTTAACCACACACATTCRAAACTAATATTTGGAGGAGGCAGAACATCAGAAAGGAATAGAAGGGAATGCTTTCTCTCCCTGTGTAATTGCTCGATGGGATTCTGGCCAAGTTGAACACAAATAATAGAGGAGATACCATTTTGCAGTGTCAGCTCACTAATAAATTGGAACAATGAAATASTCTATTAAATCCATTTCTGAAAGTATGCAGTTTCAGAGGCCTTGTACAAGTACATCTTCTAAACACAACAGTACAAGTTTGCAATCTCCATTGCCCTTCAGAGTTTCTTTCAGAAGAATAATAATTTGTCTTCTGCTTTCTAGTACACAAGTTATATGGTTGCCTATTTATTTTAATTGAAACACAGAATAAGGGGCTTGTCTACTGGTTGTTCATGAATAAATGAATTATTAAACGTAAGCGTGTAGTTCATACAGAGTAAATGTTAGACTGAGCCCACAAAGTAGACTCTCATCCTGCTCTTCATAAAGTTAAATGTCATCATTTTATTGTGGTCAATTACAGTATGATTYCCTGAAAATGTGTATGCATACACTGTTCCTAGGTAGATAGATGTAGATAGATATAGATGCAGATCTAGAAATCAGTATAGATATATACTCAATGTACAAAATTGATGGGAAAAACAAACATTACTGACTCCAGGAATAGAAACCATGCATTTCCAACAACTAAGAGGGACAAGTACTAAGTTCCTATAGCACTTATATACCTAGAATTAGATTTACATTTAGCTGATAGGCAACAACATACAGTTTTCTTGGTTTAGTTCCTCAATGGATAGATTGTTTTCATTTAAATATCTGCAGCAGATCTGCTCCTGTCCTGATGGAAAGAAGCAGGCAAGCAGTTCCAGATTTGCCTGAATCCCAGTCCTCTCTTGACAATGCCAGGCAGACCTATATCAGCCACCGTCAGTGTGGGTCAGGACATGTGCTTCATTCCTGCTTAGCTGTGCCATTACTGTGTTCAACCCATTCATGATATTAATATTTTGTTTCATCTGATATCACAATAACTTTCTRCAGGTAGATACTGTAGTTAGTTATTTACCTCTAACTCTGACATTGCCGTACTCTTCTGTGTAAAGTTGCATTCCTCTTTAAATATAATCCTGCTGCTGCCATAGGCTAGCAGAAGAATAACCATACTCATCCTAAGGTTTCCTTCTGTCAATATCTGGCYATCATTGAGAGACAGTAGCTCTTAAGAATTGATATAGAGGTCACAAATCACCACAGGTTTATAGGTCCTASTATGGCAGAGTAAGAGTGGTGAAATATACGGAGATCATCAGAGCCAGACAGTACTTCTTCCAAGACTATTTACAGAACAACTTGTAGTATCCATCTGTAAYAGCTTATCTTCTGTGATTGGTGTCTTTTACCAAGCTTGTGTATAATCAACATTTAGCAATATGATGGCATATGCACTATGTGCTACCATTAACCCTCTGGCTCAATTCTGTTTGTAATAATAGGTATGACTAAGCGCAATCAGAAGCATTTGTGAACTGGTGTTAATTACMTGTGTCATAAGCACTCCTGAGATGYGTTTCCAAATTKGGAAACAAACAAGAAATAAAAAGCRGMCGAGRGAAAAAARAAGGAAATTGGCTACTTTKAAATGTAATCTTATTTTATATAGTCTTTGAGTACACAAGAAGTGCTTCATTGTCATCATAATGATGGTCCCAGCTGCCATTTTTGTTATTCAGACATCAATATGTTTATTGTCACCAGGTGAATAACTTATTGTATATAATGAACTCAGACTCATTCATTGTCTTAGGTTACAGTGTAAGATGMAACCAAAGGCATTTATTCTATTACCATCTTCATAGGCTGTTAAAATCAGGTGGGGCAGTGCTCTTTATCTCTTCTAWAACTTGATAACTCTTTCTGGGAGTYTATCTTCTGCTAATGGGCCAYCAAGTCTCACTGCATGACTGATGAAATTACATCATCCTGTTTTGAGATGCTCTGCCCARGGGGACAAGCCAAGCATTCYCACCTGGATATAATCTGAGMTTTTGAACAGCATGTGCAGCCTTTACCCATTGGATTCCCAGAGGCCAAGAGCTCCATAATCACCAATGGACCTTCAGAGGAAGATCAAACTCTTCTACAGAATTACTGCTTCAACCACATCTATCACTTCAACAGGRCTGCTGCCACCAGTTAATCAGACTGCTACCACCACCCTGACCAACCTGTCAGGTTGTATCCTGACTCTGTCAGTTTAAGCCAGTGTTTCTGTATTATTACCTTAATTTTCATGTTAAATTGKAGTTCTGACTTGGAATCTCCCATCAGTTTGCTTTCAAACTAGTACAYTGATCAGCACCAATTTTCTGTAGTCCATAGGGGTAGTAGCATCTCTTTGGGTGCCAGAGGTGCCCCACCCATGGCCAAGGAGATCAGCTTGCCCTGCATCTGGGTGGGTTGGATGGCTGGAAGTGGCTGTGCACAGTGTGGAGCCACCCTGCCCTCTACTCATACAGGCTGCCCTGCACCTCCTGCTGCCAGCACCTTGCTGTGCAAACCCTGCGTACATGCTTAGGCAGGATCTGTCATTTCCTTCCTTGTGTATGCTTAGATCTCTTTCCCAATTTTATTAACATTAACTTTATATTATAGTACTTTATGAAGTTACTGCAAATATCTAATGTTTCAATGTAAAATGGATTCTAGGCTATTATTGAAAAAATAATTAATTCAGTAGAAAAAAAAACTTTAAACAGAACATTTAGTTGCAAATTTGAAGTATTTGATCAAATACTGTGTATATCCCAACACAAATGCCAATAATGTGGTGTATTTGGAGAGAAAATACAGTATATGAAGGGTGAAATAGGAGTTACTAAATGAGGCAGCTCAAGTGCTTTAACTGCCTTGATGAAGCACAAGGAAGCTTAGAAATGAAATAAAGTAAAATAATCTCTTAAGGGTCATAAAATTCATTAGATAATAAACATACTGTTCCTTAGGTTGATATTACAGACATATATTTCCAATTTTAATGCAAAATAATGTTATCTCTTTCACCTAAGCCCAAGGTAACCAAACAATGCATGGTTTCATCATCAAATTAGCAAAATCTTGGTTTATTCCCTGTATGGAGAAAATCATTGAAGTTTTGACCATGACAAATAATTGTTATTTCCCTGTATTAACAATACATAAAACAATGAGCAATAAAACACATGCAGTCACAGTCCTAAATGGCAGAAAGTGATCCCATATYCATAAAGGAGAAAATTTATTTAGTATGAGCTTTAGGAAATTTTGRATTAGGAGAAATAAAAATCTTGACATTTGCAACTATCAGCTGTGTTCTTCAACCATATCTAGCCAGCCAAACACATAGCAAATCCAACCTTAAAAAAGCACAATAATTTTGTTCTTCTGGGGTTTGTCACCTGTGTTTTTTCTGTTTTTTCTTTTTCAACAGTCCAGTTAAAAAAAACGGGATAAAACCCCATAGACAGATAAGATTCTGCWTATATATTTAAGAAAAGTGTATAATAAAGTATCTCATCAAATGTTTTTTAAAGAGAAGAAACTGCTTTTGGATAAGAAAAAGGATATACACAGAGATTAAAAAATATTAAAAGGGATTACAGAGAACAGAAAATGGCCAGATGCAGATAGTGTTGAAATGATCAGCAGAGACTCACAGGGCTTGCAGTGCAATCAACTAGATGTAATATATTGAAAATGATCAGGGCAAGAGAAAGGGAGTCAAATGATGATGTTTGTGTTTGATACCAAATTTTGGGGTACTAAAGACAAGGTCTAGCTGTTAAGTACTGCAGAAGACCATCACAATGCTGGCTGACTAAAAGGTGAAATAGACTCCACCTTCAGATRTGTGTATTTGTCAAAAAAAGGAAATAGAACATTCAAAATTATTARAGGGAATCAAAATAAGGGAACAATATAGGAAGCATCACACCTCTACTTAATAAATTAAAAGTGYATTACATTTTTAATACTCCTAACATATTTGTCCCAGACTCATCCCATCTCAAGACAGCGTATTGTAAAATTGGAAAAGGACCATTGCATCCATAGAAAAGTTTCACAGGAAGAATGACTAAACAGAGCYGATTCTTCAACCTGAAAAAGAAATGATTGAACAGATAGATATCTTGTGGATGTCTATAAAATAAATGAGACATACAGAAATTGAATGGCAAATTACAATTTCTCCTTTAATGCAGTAAAGCCAGGAGGTGTCAGGCTCAAAATAAAAGAACTTTATGTCTTCACTGAGTATTATGAACTCCTGAAATTTCTTGCTGCAGGTTCGTATGCCTATAGACTGTTCAGGCTTGAAGTGAGCTCAGGAGCTCTTTGGTCCCAACTCCTTCCTCAAACAGTCACCTCCAAGGTCAGATTCATCAGGTGAGTTCAGGTTTTTCAGAAGGAAATTATATCATGGACTCTTATACCCACTCACAACATCCTTTTCTCCCCTCCTCTCCCATCCTAAAACYCTCTGTGGAAGCTCAGAATTGGTAGGTACAAGAGCCTTCTAGAGGTGCACTGCTATGTGCTTGCTTTTCTACTTCCTAGCCATGAGTTTTTGATGGAAACAGAAGATCTGCTGTATGGACCTTTTTCTGACCCCATATAACTTCCTTCATRTTCTTGTGGATAGACTACTGAAGAGTGTGATTCAATAGAGAAACTGTTAAACAAAAATGAACATTGCATTTCCCAAATGAAAACCTAAAAAGCTGTAATGAAATACTAATGGGAAAGGGTTATATTATAAAGATTAAAGAGTGTCTATGAGGACTAGAATACCATTGCCAGTTTTGACACTAAGCTCATTAGAGCTGGGTCTTAATTGCCACTGAGACAGCATGCTGAAATAATTGACTGTAACTGCAGATTCACTTTTTTGCCATTTGAACTGCCTTTCTTCATTCTGGCACACTGCTTAGATCTGTTTCTCTTCAGTATAATGTGAGGGCTGTAAGCAATTGAAAAAGTCACTCTGCTGCCAGAGTTTAAATAAGTATTAGCTTTTACAGTKATTTTAGTTCAGTGTGTCTATGAATGAAGAAATGGTGACTCTCTAATTCCATTTTATAAGTAGACAAAGATTGCTATGAACCCAATCCTGTACCTGCAGAGTTTCAATTTTAATKTCTTGTGGAGCTCAACTGCTCTCTAAAAGGGATCAGTGGGTCAGCAAACATGTGTGTAATGATTATGCCCATCTATGTCCTCAAACCCAGGATGTGGGTGAGTGAGCTAGTACCTCTCTGCTGGGGTTACCTCATTACAAGCCTTAGCCTGAAGGCAATCAGCAGTACGTATGAGCAGCCCAAGGAACAAAAGTATACTGTCAGATGTATTGCAATTTAAATGTTAAGCACTAACAGCAGCTAATGTTCAAAATTATGCAATTATAAAAATCTAGAAGTATAATGTTCACAAATTTAAGCTAAGAATTCTACAATGCAAAGCCAAACATTGAAAAGCCAGAAGCTACCACAAATAATATTTATTTTGTCCTAAGTCAGCCCCTCTGTACACATACGTCTAATTATGTTTTACCTTCATACAATTTTCTGAGCATCCTTATCTCATTCAGGATGCCTTTCATACTCCATATTGTTCCTGAACAACATTTTTATCTTCATTATTCAGTGTGTGGTCATATGTCTTGTTTTCTGAATATTATTCAAACTCTTCCTTGAAGGCAAAACTAATTTCTTTGTAGGCWTCTAAAGTATTTATCACTGATATTACACCATGGCATGAATAAATCACTTGCTTTTCACAGCACTTTTTTTTAGTACACCTGGAAAACAAAATTTTCCTTTATACAGGAAAGAAGAGAAGGTCAGATGCACCTATTAATTTGGAGTTCCCATTGYGACATATTTTTATACTATGTAACATTATATGGCATTTTATTTATTAAAAAAAGAAAGAAAAAAAAAAAGTCAAATTGCATTTTTCTGTTACTAYCCAGACTTTTAACACATCCAATCCTCAGACTCTCAGGGAGGACAGATAAATTGGTGACCTTTAAGAAGTTTGACCAACACGACCTTCACATAACCATGGGATTTGACGGCATTTGGAAAAACAGTGTATTTCCACATAGCACTGTTTAAAAGTCTAGGGGTAAGATTTTCTATATCTGTTACATCTCTGCCTTTTCAGGTAGGGTCAGCTAGAGCAGGGTCCAGGGTCCAGGACTGTACCCAGAGGGGCTTTAGATATTTCACAATATAATACACAGATGTAAGTAAGGAATGTAAAGCATTTCAGTATTAATCACTGCTAATAACAGAAGAACAAAATCTGATATTTTGGGAGAACCTCTTTAGGTTCTATTACATCTACTCTTCCTCCTTGCCAAAATCAGGGTGTTGTCCTTGCTTTCTCCATCAGCTGATTGTTATGACATATAGCTGAGGACTGTACAGCAGAACAAAGTTAATTTCAGTCATTGCAGACTGATTCAGGCTTAGAACAGTTTGGGTTGACCAGAACTTTCATGGTACATAGCAATCAGCTGCTCAGACACAGTCTGATACTCTTGGTCTTATGTGCTGCCATCATGGTCTTTATTTTAAAACATATTTGCAGTTTTCAGTTTAGAGGACCTGAAATAGCCATGCAGCTGTGCTGCTGCCTGCCAGAGATCCTTTCATTAGCATGGCTCCAGGTGTTCCTTTTATGTTCTCAGGCATACCTGARCATACACGGATGTCTGTTACGGTGCAGAACAAGATGGATTATGTTGGAGGACTAAGCTTGTCAAATGATCATTCTGGCATGTAGTGATTAGATCCTAGTAGAACAAAGGTATTCCCCCTATGTCTGTGAAGAAACTAGTGAATTTACTTGAGAAGTGAGCAATTATTATAAACTCATGCAATCTGACCAAGAGAAAGCCAGAACAAAAAGCAAAACTAGATTAAAAAATGACTGTTGGGTACACTTTCTGCTTCCTTGAGAAATTTTTTCCAGTTTCTTCATAACATCCAGCTCCACATTCCCCKTACTTCTGGTCAAGTCAGTAAATATTTCTTGCCTTGTATTGCAGGCCCAAATACACTTCTTAATCTACATTTTGTTGGTTTCTTTCCTAGATAATTCCAAAAGTTCTGTCAAATTCCTTGTGCTATGCAGGCACAAATTTATGAGACCCCATKTCATTATTAAAATCTTCAATCAAAGAGTTTTTTTCATTGTTTGTGACCCATAATAGTTAAGAACAAACATGTCTGTCTCCTGAACTTGGCTCTGGCAGCTTTCCCTTTCAGTAGTTCTTAGTACYAAATAGAGAAACAGTATTTCTTCTGGTAGCTGGATCCAGCTCAGGTCATAAATTGGAGCACATGAGGTGCAGACAGGGTCTTAAGGAAATATAAGAGGCTAAGAAACTGCTGCTGAAGTATGCAGAGGGGAATTGCTCAAAAGGTGGAACCTGGCACCATATGGTCAGATGCTTCCATAGATGTCAGCAAACCAAATCTGTCACAAAGGATAGTTTCATGGCCCAAAGGAYRTATGTGTTAGCACTATCCATTGAAAYCTTCTGGAACTTGATAMTATTTACAAAAGGCATCTTTTCTGAGATTTCCTTTCTCATGTGGCTGAAGTCTACCCAGAAAGAGTAGACACTATATATGATAAAAAGATATTCACAAATATCCAATCACTTAAATAGAGATAATTATTGAAGAAGCTCTAAGCAACTGARCACATTTTTTGATCCAATRTCACTCATCTTTGTCACTGTCATTAGTTACACTTAATCATCATGTGACCAGCTTCAGCTGAGTGTTTACCTCTGTTAAAATGGCAAAGCAACTCAAGTACTGTATCATAGTTAATAATAATTTCATATTATTAAAAGAGTTAAGGCACACTGAGAATGTCAAGATAGGTTTTGTGTTCTACCAGAGGTCCTACAAAACATATTTTTTATAGATTTTAGTAATCAATACTGCTATTGGAGATGTAAGTTTCTTCCCTTATGAATAGAACTGCATAGAGGATTAAATGTTTGAAATTATACAAAACACATTCTTAGATTTTTGAAACTTACARTAGTGTCAGTCACTGCACTCATACCATGTGTTTAATTTAATAGTCTTTTACAGGTAGAAAGAATTAGACAACTGGTTTTTGCTTTTGCTTCTTCCTGCTCTGATCATATGTATAATCTGTTTCCTGAAGATGTTTTATTCTCTTCACTTAAACCAATGGCTTTGGAGTAAGGAGATGACAAAGTACATTTTTGCTCTGCAAYGGAAGTAATTTATCTTTAGTTACTTACAGTGAATAGCAGTGTAGTATTAGGTATGCTGGAAAAATTAGAATGATCGATAGCAYTGTTGAAGGGAGTTGTCTTTGTTAATAAACAAAGTATCATTTTAAGGCATTCACTGATAATGAAGCTGAGCAGCCAAACTAGAGACATTTTTCCAGCTTGTCATAACCGCAGGTCAGAAGATTCTTAATCACTGCAAGTACCAGCTGTCCATGCTGCCTGGAAAAATTTCTGAGGCTTGAATCTAATGGTATTCATTTTCAGTCAAGCAGAAGAAGCTTTCTGAGAGGCAGGGAAGGAGCCAATATCTTAACTTATTACAGATTGCCTTAYACTGTACCATATTGCCAGTGCTTTTGCTTAGGACCTGGGGGTATGGGAGAGCATGACTCATTGACAAAATTCTAGCAACATCTGCCTTGACTTACAGACTGTGTATAAAAAACAGTGCTATTTTGACAGATTGGAATTGATCAACTGAAAAAGTAAAGTCTGCACTAATAGGCCATTTGTGCCACAATATAATGAGTTGCAACACTTTTCTGAGTTATAAATATTTGAATAATTAGTACAGCAGCTATTAACAATAGTAAAGTAWAAATCATTACTTGAAAAATGAAGTTTTATTAGTGCACTGAAGTACACTGAATTGTTTCAGGAACAGCTTATTTACCTGCTTTATTATTAAATCAAAATAATGCTTTGATATTAAATCAAGATTGATGAAGACACTATTTCTTCCTCTGGTAAGATTAGTCCTCTATGTGGTTGAAAAAATTGCTTTCCTGCATTGACCCGGTGAAATTCTCTTTCTGGGGGCACATTTTTGCACAATCTTTCTGAGTTCTACACGTTTTCTTGGCTCCACCTCCTTTTCTCCAGCTAAGAAGTTGCCTTATCTTTTGACTCACTGGCAAAAGTTAAAGAACTATAAGCCCTTAGCCAAGTTTTCCAAGGTATCCCACATTGTTAACTGTGAATGTTGTTTTCATGAACCRTTAATGGCAATTTTATAACTCTGCAGAATGCTGAAGAAGTATGAATGGRGAGGGGAAAATAACCCCAGAAAATCGAAGATAAAATCATAATACAGTGCTGTCCTTTTGGAAGGGGTAAATAATAATTGTGAACAGTTAGATTATAGAAGTATTATGGAGAATCTTAGCTGAGAACTGAGGGAGGATGTAATTAATGTAATTTAACCAAGTCTACACTTGTTAGATTAATTTAATTTGAGAAGACTAATAAAAAAAGCCAACAAATTGAATGAAACAGATAAAATCAATAGTACTTGGGCTTCCATCTTCCCAGACAATGCTTTTCAGACACCATCACTGTACTTACTACATAATTTACTGCACATCAAGTGAATTAAAAAAAACAACTTGAAATCAATTAGTGTTCCTGGTTAAAACCCTTTCAGCACATATATTTCACAGAATCACTGAAGATTTTTTACTTTTGTTAGCAATTGTAGTTACATAAAAAATTAATAATAGCRATTTAGTCTTACAACATTTTTGATATAGATAACAAAGGAGTATGCTAGAATTACTTTGCATATTTTATGTAGACAAATACAAGTTTAAAGAACATGGTGTCTAGGTAAAAAATATATGGGAATTATAAAGGTTAGGATACTTATGACACACTTACTAGAATTTACTCTGGAATTTATAAAGGATTATGCCAGGTTGACATTTTTAAAATCAAGACTGGATATTTTTAAATATTTGCTTGACTGAAATTACTGAAGCTTATGCAGACATTTAGAAGAATCTCATAGTATGTGTTTTGCAGATCAGAGAGATCATAGTATTTCTGCCTGGTGTAATTTTATAAGAATTTCCATAAGGAAATGTTACCACATCTCCAGTTTAGAAATATGAAACCAGAGAAAGAAAAACAAAACAGTCTTTTTATTTCAATAGAAAGTCCAGCCCCCATCCCCATGGATATCCCCATGGATAAAAATGYATGTTTATCCATACATTAATTTAGCAGACTGTTCACTTTCTTTGCCACCTTTTTCACAATTAAGGTTCAGTTTCCAGAACATTTTCTAAGCAACTGTTTATACTTGTCCAGTGAGACTTGTTTCTGTCCTTCTATGGACAGAGCAGAATATGAAGAATTCTTTACACAGCACTGATAAACACAGAAAGCTATAAAAGAATTTTGCCTGGATTTATAAATATCTTACATTTTTATATTAGGATTTCAAAACTGAGCATTTCTTTCACTGGTTATAAAAGGGAATCCTAAAGTGTTCAACTGTTTGTTTTAGAAAAGACCAAGGACATTATCTGCACAATGAAGCAAGTTCAGCTATTACACAAAAAATTTATTATGCAGTAGAAGAGAACTAAACTTAGTCATCTCAACTGGGTTAGAGATAAAAACATTGTTAGTTTTCTCATATAGTGCCTAAACATTAAACTTATAAAACTTCTGAAAGCAATACTAATGTCATGAAAGCATGTCAGATTAGTTACCACTTTAAATTTTGAATATAACATTGCAATAGAAATTTAAGAGCTTTCTTTAAGATAATTTTATTATGGTAATATATAATTAACATAAAGCTTCACCAAGGGCATGAAGTACCTTACCTGAACTATTGCAAATTACTATTAACAAATAGTGGTGGAGTATTATTTATCATTCTATGAAATTCTTCTTTTTTCTTCTCAGCAAGATGACCTAAACATGTTAGTGTTAATTTAGTTAGCAACTTCCTAATATTTTCTTCTCTTTTTTTTTTTTTTTAGGTTGCATATCTAGCAAGTTATTGAAATCCTAATGTGAAACTAATAGCTCCCAAATATTATTTCTGACACTCCATGTAAAGCCTTTATCTTACATCTTTCTTCCCTTTGTATAAAATGCCACATCTGTCTGAATAAGAACACTACAATATGAACATTCAAAAAAGCATATTAACTAGTTATTGCTATTAAAATGTGCTTTTTTGAATGAGCTTAGTGTATATGTAAAACAAAGACCCCCTAACAGAACCTACAATGATAACATTTTAGTCCCCTCTAAGGAATTATTAACTGTCATGAGTGGCCTCAGCACTGAGACTTTAATCAGCCCTTTCTATATGGTTGAGTAGAAGACAACATTTACATTGAAGAATGTCACCAAAACTGTATGGGCAGGAGCTTAACACTTTACAGCCAGGAGTAGTTTAGTAGGCAGTTATGTAGAGATCATTCTCAGTGTAAAAAAAAAAAAAGGCATTTATACARCTATAAAAGGTAAACTACTTTTCTACACAGTAAATTATTAGACAGTCTCTTACCTAAAGAGAGACTAGAATGAACATCAGGGCAAAAGATTAAACTCCAGCTTTCTGGGCAAACTTCAAGTGGAGGCTGACTCCAAAGAGCCAACAAGCTCTGTTGTGTAAGAGGAGGCATATTGCAAATATAAACCCTATCTGTCTATCACCCTGTCTGAGGGGAACAGAGAATCAGTTAAAGGAAAAAAAGCAACACAAAAGACGCACTGAATTTTCCTTTCTCTCACCCATTTAATAGCATTGAAGTATAAATGGCAGAGTACAAAGACCAGCTGGAGGAAGCTGKAACTGCTTATCAGCTTTTAGTATTTTTTACTGTACCATATGTAATTAAGAGATGCCATTTTCTTTTTTATCATCCAAGCTCTAGGAGAATAGTTTGTGGRACATTGGGAATGGGGCTGCGGCTGAACCTCATCTCTAATGGGGTGCAGCTGTGTAAGGCAGGTGACCAGGATTGAAGGAAAAGAAGGACAGAATGCTGAGTTGTATTGACCAATCACAAAAGAGTGTTATAAGATGTTATACATGTGAGAAACAGGGTATGAAAAGTATACAATAAAGTGCTGATGCTTGAAACCATTCTTGCTGTCAGTTGTGCGTCTTCTGTCACCAAGCTGTACATTTCCCACTGTTGCCTTTCTATCTATCCTATCTGCTTCCAAGGACACCTCATTGTCTACGTCCTATCTACTTTTAATTTTTGTTGTTGTTGTTTCAATTCACTTATTAAGTAATAGTTCTTCCCTTTTATAAATTTTTTTTGTTTTTTCAAATATATACTATGTCTACCATTGTCCTAGACCTTTTTCACAAAGGAAAGATGAAGGAAAAGAGTAGTCATACTCCTGTGAATGGTGTAGCATTCTTCACTTYTTCACTTATTGAGGGATTTTGAAAAAGTGAAAGCTTAAAGAGCAAAAAAAGTATCGCATCCCAGGGAGCGCTTACCAACGTATTCTTTAAGTGTTCTGCCATGATGAGACACATCAAATTCCTTTTTCAACAGAAAAGGAACGACATCAGGACTATAAAAGATGTAGAAGACTTATCAATTTCTGAAAATGCATGTATAAAGAAAGGTAGGATTAAGATATATGGCCGTTATAGGTTAAGARCAATATACACTTCCACTGGGGTTTAAATGCTAAAATTATGGTTAACATGGAGGGACGATTTGTAGAACTTATAAGTTAATTCAGCACCCTGTGTTCCTCAGCTTCTTGAAGAAAATTATTATTAGAAGAAATAATCTATAGAAAAGCTATGGACCTAGAAGAAAAAAGAGCTGTTTGTTAGTGCATTTCCTTTATAGCTGTTTTAGTAGCCACAGCCAGGCTTTTGTACCCTTTAGGCCCTTCTTTAAAGGAAAAAACGAGTCTGATGTCCCATTTTTTTTGGTTTATATCTTCCTCATACTCCCTAGATTCAGATCTATATTTCCAATTCTCCAAAATTAAACCTAATTCTCTACTGGGTCACAGATCAAGTTACAGAATTCTTTAATCAGCTAAAAATGGCTTTTAATAGAGGAACATATCAAGTTTAGTGGCTAATTATAATGAAGAAACACAAAATCTGATGGCAAAGGTGAAAAAAATCAAGTTCAGCACACACATCAATAATTTGAATTCTGTCTACATTTTTGTTGTTAACTACTTTGTCATTAATGTTGTTTGCTTTTTYCCAGTTAAGTAACCCATTCTACATGTATTTCTGCCTAATACACATATTTAAGGATAAAGRGAGTCTTCTAGAGCAAGTAGTGGAAAATTATGGAACGAAAGACATATATATGGAAAGATATTAACTTTTTTAGAGTAATTTGTTGTCAGTAAAAAATGTTATTATAAAGCCATATCTGAAAAATAAGGTTCCATTTAAATTTTCAGTGATCAAAGCTAGATTTAACTGATTTTTTAGTTCATCCCTACAGAGGCTTAAATAAAAAGTATATAAACCAAAAGAAAAATCTGTCAACTAACATTGCTGCTGAAATTCAAAAGTCATGATGAACAGTAGAACAAATAAGTACTGTCATRTTTTTGTTTCCTGCATGACAAACATGACATATGTTGGACATTAATATGTCAGTTAAAATATTTGTTGAAAAACAAATCTAAAGAACAATATTCTACTGATTGAGCACAACCCAACAATTTGTATTTAGATCATAGAGAATGGATTTAAGGCTAACATAGCCTTACAAATACACAAGAGATTTTAAAGTCAAAATTACTTAKCCTTTATAAAGTACCTTATCAAAAACAGATGTCAAAGCAACTTTATTAACCTTGCCTAAGTTACCAGTTTTTYACATTGCAAAGATTAATACCTCATTAAAAATCCAGTCACCTCCCACCTCAGTAGTAAATCATCCTCCCATCTTTATATCAATCACCAAAGCTGCTAGCTCACCAAAACTAACTACACCTTACTCTTCTTTTACTAAATAAATTTAAAAAGTTAATACAATCTTAAGTTATAACCTCACCCTCAGGTGTGGGAAATGTGAATATCATGATTTAGACATACATCATCTAAATAAATTTTTTCCCCATTTTTTCCCCATCATAAATATTTCAGTTGAAGAGCAAGTGAGGCTTCTTTGCAGCTGTTTAAAAGTGCTGGAGCCCAGCTTGTGTCAGATGCTTTACCTTCTGGTCTCAGCCCACACTAGCTGAAAAGAAAATGCCAGTCCATATAGAGTTCTCATCAGCATGCAATTGCTTATGACATGCAGGAACTGAAGCTCATATAGCTGGATGTTATCCCACTCCCCTTTAATTAGTTACATCACATGTCTTATGAGGTCTCAATCACCTTAAGTCATAGGGAAAGATAGCAACAGGAGAAGATGGGCATCTGGATTTCTTTGCATTCATCCTTTTAATTCCTGTGAGGTTTCAATGAATCCTTGATCTATACTTGAGTCAATGAGAAATTTATAGCTTTCTCRACTTGTGGAAGATGCAGGTATTTCYTTTTTCTYRTAAAAATTTGTTTGCAGGACTTCATACTGTGTTTAAAAATGCAGATTTGATGGTCCATCTTTATTTACTGTGCTTTTTGCTCTAGTGTTCCCCTGCATTTGATGCTCTATTTTTCATTGATATAATTTTGTTTAGATAATTCTGCAGAGTTATCTATGGTCTAAGCAACATTTCCAGTTGCGTCCTTAACATCRTTTTTGCAGACAAAAAAATAATCCATAGTCTGAGAAGAACCTTGTTTTTCTCCATTAAATTTGATAGGACATAACTTAAATCCCAAGTGTTTAAGATGGCTCCAGTCTATTTTGTTCTATTTAGGTTCTGATACTTGATCAGAAAATTTTCCAAGCATAGATCAGTTTAAAGGGAAACTAGAAAACCTAAAATTTCTTATGATGAATTTCTTTTTTGCCATGTTTATTGGTGAAAGAATATAATCTTCCCAGTTTAATTTAAAGGAATGAATACTTGAATATATGGTGCATACTTCTCCTCTAATGCATGACACCAATAATTCTCTTCTTATTACTTTTAAGTAGTTTCAAAGTATTACTTTAGTGTGAGAGTTTTCTGTCAATAAATATCCTCAAAAAAAAAACCCCAAAAAACCCCACTAAAATCCCCAAAACCTAAGGGGAAAAAAAAAGTACAAAACCCTCAAATTATGCAATATAATTTATACATCATGTTTCTTATAACAGAATCTATATATTGTGGAAGTGAGGTCCTTTTGTTCTGATTAACCACAGTTTGCAAAAGAGGTTGTATATTTTTCTGTGTCTGCAGTGTAATTCATAAGATGTCAAGCAAATCTCTTCCCACTTTGTTAAGGCCTTCACCCTCTCAGATTGTTTAATTTCAGATGCCTCAAATCACATTTTGCACATCTGAAGTCATTTCAAGAGGAGGAAGTTAGCCCTTTCCATAAGTTCCTTTGGGATATTTGCTAAAACTCTGTTCAGCTTTATTAGAAAGAGAAAACAGTTTCTAATGTAAAAAAATGGAATTTATGTCTTATGTGGTTTCTTTGARGTTATTTTTTCATTATTATAGAAAAGTTGTGGAAGTGATTAATTTAGATTCTAGCCAATTATTAAAATGAAGTAATAGAAGTTTGAAAATGAGAGTGGATAAAAATTCTCTGCAGAATTTTTTTGTTGGTTTGGACTTTTTTGTTTTCTGAAAAGATTTTTTTATGTCTCTTCAGTACAGGTATAACTAGTACAATTGTTGAATTTCATTTGCAGCAACTATCCAGTACTATTAATCTTTTCAGAATTCCCACTATAAATACTTTTATTTGCTTCAGAGTCCTCAAGAAAGGCTGAATATTTTTTTAACATCATTCTTATAATTATCAGTTTTATGTTGTCTTTTTTTWGTATTCAATCTTCAAGTTAATTGGCTGCAAAGTAACTTCAAAAGAAAGAGTTTTCTCTTAGAATTTCTTCCTTCCTTCATTTCCTTACAAGTTTACCTTCAAGACATCTTGGAAATTGAATTCATTATAAGAAATCAGATTAAACTTTAACGCCATGATGTGTATAAACTGCAAATGGCATCTCTACATTTCCCTACCTTTAAAGTTTGTTTAAARTCATGTCCAAAATAGGTCTGAGCTGATTTGCTTGGATGTGCTCACAATCACATGAAAATTCAGCCTCTTTTTTTCCTGCCAAGTCCTATGGATTTCTAATTTACTCTCAATTACAAGAGTGCAACCAAATTTAAATTTAAATACAAGGGATTARGTCATAAAGGGAAATAAAAAGGTATTCAATTGCTCCAAATTTAGTGTAAAGTAGTAATATGTTAAAGTAATGAAATATTTCCTCTTCTCCTGGCTTTTGAAAAGCAGCTCAGTAGAAAGGATAACCAGGCAAATTTTGTGGTTCACCTATTGAGTGCAGCATAAGACAAAAGATTTTCAGAAAACATTTACTTGTAATGCAGTGTTCTTGCAGTCAATAAACGTGAGCTGGAATGTGTCACACTAGCACACAAAAAAGACAACACAACACACTGAGATTTTCCARTGCAGAACAAAAGGCAGTTTAATTTTTGATCTYGATATAAATAGCTCCTTAACCACGGCCAGGSATTGGAGAATGAAGTCTCCACCTCTTTAATCACTGTGGTCAAACCAACAGTCTATCAACTTTCTCCACCCAGGAGAYRGAATGCAAAACAACATAGACAGTTACAATAACATTTCACTATTTACAGGAAACTCYAYRAAAAACTCCACTACAAAAATGAAAACATCAGAAGGTTTAGAAAATTAGGGTAACAGGTATGCTTGCAAAGACATAGCAGGGAAGAACTCTTGAATTGTACTACATATTGCTATGAACACTCTGACCCTTGTCAAATTTGCAATGAGGTTTTGTGACAGAAGACACACAACTGACACCAAGAATGGTTTCAACTACCAGCACTTTATTACTTACCAGGGTATATCCTTTTATACCCTGTTCCCTTATGCATAACACTTGTGTGCCCTTTTACTCTTTTGTGTTTAGCCAATAAAAATCCACATTCCCTGCTCCTTTTCTTTTAATGATTGTCACCTGTYTTACACAGCTGCACCCTATGAGGGGTGAGCTTGCCTGCAGCTTTCTCTATTCTTTTACAATCCATTCTTCCGCARGTTTGATAGAATTTATGGACATCCAGGGCATATCATCTTGGGCATGTAGGTAGCAGCATAAAATCAGAATGGTTTGGGTTAAAAGATCTCGGGTTTCTGGGTCTTTTGAGTCCTGAGATGTAAGGAAAAGTCTCTTTTTTCCCAGCCCCACAGCAGAAATGAAATCCGGAGTCTCTGTCTCTGCTTTCCAAGGTTGTTTATTTTTCTCTTAMCTATTACATTCTTTTTTGCCYWRTGAAATCTGTTCAGGAGCTCAGAGTGCCAGATCTGAACCTCTTCCAAGGGCGGTGTTAACCCTTTATAATAAGCACTACRTGTTCTATGTTTACAATTAATTACCAATACCTATTACCTRTGTTAGACAGTGTCTTTCTATTCTAATTCAATCCAAAAGTGCCACCAGCAGAAGATGGGGGACAAGAAGAAGAAGGACARGGACACATCCAAAGCCCTCCATCTTGTACTTCTGACCCCCATTCTAAAAAACTCCAAAATTCTACTTTTYRCCCTGTGATATGTTACTTGTCAATTACACTCTTRTGGCTTTCAACTCCTCACAGGGAGACGTTCCCATGGACTGAAATCAAAGGCATTGGTACTTTTGACTCTGTGCCAAGGTTCTYAGACCCTTCACCAGGGTCTCGGATCACCCAGGGCATCCAGAGGAATGTCCTGGGCTCCRACAAAAAGAGACCTTCAAATATCATTCAGTCCAATCCTTTTGCCATCTTTCACTAGATCAGGTTGCTCAAAACCCTGTCCAACTTCAATCTGAATCCTTCCAACARCGGGGCMTCCACAACTTTTCTGGGCAATCTGTTACAGTGTCTCTCTACACTCATCCTAAAACACTTCYCCATTTTAGAGAATTGTCCTGTGCWTATTCATATCTCTGCTATGGGCAGCATACTGATCTCAAACCACAGTTGAAAGCACAAATGAAAACTGAGAGTAAAMAATGTTATATTAACAAAATTGAAAAACACAAAAGGGAGCAATGGAGTAATAGAATAGTCTAATGCAATATAATGGTTTTGGCAAAAATTTAAAAATCAATAACAGAGTTTTTTTATAGAAATAAACCCCTCCATTAAAATACTATAAATCTTTAGGAAAAGCTTTCTTATACCACTGCCTACAATATCACGCCTGTGAAATATTTCAGGGCTTTTTAATAAGAGGTCGTGTATCAAGAAAATTAAAAAAAAGTGTAATATTTCTATGAATGAAAATAAGATATTTGCAAGAAAGATGGAGTATTCCAGAATTTTCTAAGTGTATAATACTATTTACAGGCAAATGTTTTATGYGCTTACATCAGCTCATCAAGTTTATGGTAAACCATATCCTGAAAAGACTGCATCTAAGTTGCATTAAAATCAATATGCCATTCTAAGATCAAAAGGAAGGCTTTAGGTAGCTAGTGAATGAGTACTATTGATTTGATTTTAATTCAAATATAAATGTCCTTATTTAACCCTATATATAGGTTTTTTAAATTARCATTTCTCAAATTTTTATTGCCTGTTTATTTCAATATTAAGTTTTATGGATAGTGCAGAGCTGCAATTATTGCTTCATGGCAGCCTGAATGGCTTTAACTGAAGTCAAGTATTCCATTGTCTTAGAAGCTCTAGGAACATTTGCTAACAACCAACTACTACACTGAATGTGAGTGTTAAACTCTTTAATGAGGTAAAGAGTTTAATGAGGTGAAGACAATTAAAGTAAGCCTGTGACATCCTTTAATTTTACCTTCCAAGGCTGTTGAGATCAGGAAGTAAAAATCTCCCAGAAAAAGGAAAAACRCAGCTTAACAAAAAGTCAAAATTTGTTCATTTTCATGAACAATATCCAGTCACACTAGACTTTCACTTAGATATCACTGACCATGGAAATGAAACTCCTAGCCAGCAATTAACAATCAAGGGTATTTTTCTTAATATAGGCAGTGCTGAAATGAAACACAATGTTTAAGKCACCCCTAAACTTGCTTTTTTTGATCAGAGAGCAGCTCTACTTTCTCCACAGTTCATGGACTTTCCTCGTCATCCCACATCAAAAGCTTAATCAGGAAGATTCTGCTCAGTTCCAACCAGTCACTCTATCMTTCTTTGTTCTCTAACTATCATGGTAAAAATAAACTTGAAGCTCAGTTATATGWAAATTCTAGGAGAGCAGAATTCAGAAAAGGATTTGTACTACAATTTGACKCTTGAAATCCCAGTGTTCAGAATTGTGACTTTATGTGAGACAGAGAGCTCTGAAAGCAGAGAAGCATTATTGGGTAGGAGAAAGGCCCAACATTTAGATAGTTACTTAGATCAATTAAATATCTCTTGCTACATGGATACATAGTTCAGTTTCTCTGGAAAAGAAAAGGCTGTTATATGATTTCTTTCTGCCATATTTTGTTGCAAGAGTAGTTAATGTTTAAAATAGTGTGGGATAGACACACAAAGATTTGTGTTGGAAGTAAGCTTTAAATGTTGTCCTGTCCAATTCCTCCTATAATGAGCAAGGACATTTTGAACTAGATCAAGTTGCTCAGAGCCCCATCTAATCTGATTYTGAATGCGTCCAGGCATACCAACACCTTTCTGGGCAACCTATTTCAATGTTTTAACACCTTCATTGTGAAAGGTTTATTTCATACATTTCAACATAGAATGGATATTACATCTCTCTGAAAATTTTTGTGGGCCTCCTTCAGATCCACTCCACAAGGTCAATGCRTTTCTTGTACTTGGACTCCAGAGATAAGTACAATACTCCAGGTGGATTCCTAGCAGAGGGGGACGATCACTTCCCTTGACCTCGCCATTTCCCGYGGTCACACTTCTTTTGATGCCACCCAGGATATTGTTGGCTTCCTGAGCTGTGAATGTGCCTTTGCAGCTCACATCAAACAGGGATTGCACTGTCCCAGGTGCAGCACTTTGCACTTGGCCTTGTTGAAGCTCATGAGGTTCCCATCTGGGTCTCTCTGAGTGGCACCCYGTCCCTCATGTGTGTCTACCACACCACTCAGTTTGCCGTTGTTCATAAACTTGCTGAGTCTACTTGTTCCCCCTAGATATGTAAGGAGAAGAAAGTGAATCAGCATGAATTTATATGAGATAAATGATGTTTGACCTACTTGGTTGACCTCTCTAATTTGAGGAAAAGAGAAACGGATATAATTTATGTGAATTGTAGCAGGACTTTCATGACTGCTTTTCACAGTATTCTCATTTCAAAAGTTCAGTCCAAGTAATAGATAACCAGAAAGATAATAAACTGACTGGAAAATTGAACTCAAAGTTCATGGTTAATAGGTCATGTTCTACCTGGAGACTTTTTAAGAAATGAAGTACTTAAGAGATCTGTTAAGGGACATGAGCTGCTCAACATCTTTAAACCTGATGAGAATTCACTTTGAAATCTCCTCCAGCTCATTGCTAAAGATGGCACCAGCTTTGGGATGGGGTACCACATTCAAGGATGGTGACAACATCCAGAGGGACCTAGGAATTGGAGAAATGTATTGGTAGGCAACTTACAAAATTCAACTGAGAGAAACAACTCCTGTCCTTGGGACAGAGGAGCTTTGGCAATAGCACAGTCTAGGGATGGACATGCTGGGATCAATTCTTTGGAAAATGCTTTGAGAGGCCCGGTAGACAACAAACCAAGCCTGAGCCAGATGTATAAACTGGCAGCAAATGCAGCCAACAACATTGCATGCTGAATGAACAGGAGCATGACCACCAGACTGTGAATGATTATCACCCTCTATTTAGCACTTGTAAGGCCATGTCTGCAAAAGTCTGCTCAGTTTGGGGCAYTGCAAAACAAGAAATACATTAATAAACCAGAGCTCAGCAGAATGATGGAAAGATAGTGGAGACTGGAGAATTTGCACTGTGAAGACTGGAAATTCAGTCTGGAGCAAGGACAGTTTTGGAGGCACATAACTGCAGTTTGTGGGTGCCTACAAGGAGATTATGGARKAGATGGAGCCAGGCTCTTCACAGGATGTCTGAAAAGTAAATGRGGAAGGATGAAGGATGATTGGCATAAATTAAAGAAAGGTTTCATGTGGGTATAAGGAGAAACTTTTTCCCCACAGGAACCTGTTCCACAATAATGGATAAAATGGCCAGAGAATCTGTGTGGTCTGTATTTTAGGAGCTTTTCAAGATCTGTTAAGTTGAACCCTAAATACTAACGTCTTATCCCATAGCTGATCCTGCTTTGAGCAACAGGTTTGACTAGAGAACTCCTGACAGCCCTTCACACCAGTTCTCCCATGACCAGAAACTTTTGCTTCAAAAGTCCTGACCAGCTAATAAGTGACAAGAGTTTTCAGTCTTTTTTTCCCCATGAYCTCAAATTCAAAAATTACTTTGTAAAAATTTCCCACAAGGATCTCGAGATCTCCAAGCAACTGAGGCTTGAGGACACAAGCAAAAAAGGCGCTCTTAGAATCTGTTAAAAAAGACTAGTCTTAGTGCATTGAGATTATCTTGGATGGGAACTTGAATGAGTAGCAAGGCCCTTTTTAATATTCAGTAGGTAAGCTTTTCTTGTTTATTAGCTTCATTACTTGTTTGACCTTTCAATTTGAAACTGGAAGAGTTAGCAAATCTGTGCAGCTTGCTTCAGCTGCAGGTTGCTAAGCCTTTCACTGAAAATCTGAATTATTTCTGCACTGCAGGACATTGCAATGTATTATATGGCAAAGAAGAGCCTAAATGTTTTAGTGGTCACCTGCTGATAAGTAATTACTTTTATATCCTCTCCTCTGTTTAGCTCAATGGGAAAATATTTATTTGGTTGTGAAGGAATGCTGACAATTTGCCTGACTCACCACTTATWTTTACAAAAGCCACCAGAAAGAACATTCTTCTTCCTGATGTGCAAGTATTAGCCAGAGTGACTAGCATTAYACAAGCATCTGCCACTCTACATTCACTAATACTTCAACCTTTTATTTTAATCTGAATAATGTCTATTTTTCTCTTATATGTTTTAAACAAGATGTGAAATCCTGAACTTTCAGATTCTGGACAGAATCTTTGAGAGCTTACACACTCAAAAGAGACTTGGAAAAAGAAGCTTCTGTCAATTTCTCACCTGTCTCATGCTTCAAGTGTGAATTCTTATAATGTGAGTTGATGAGTAATTATTGGCACCTTCCAGTACTGCCTGATGTAAAGACCTTTTGTCTTTTCCTCCTAGACTGACAGGATAGAAATAAGCATACAAGGCCACAGAGTTTGAATCCAGTCTGTGCCAAAGTGTGAGTAATACAGCTAGTGTTTCTGGAAAGTATAAACTTTGAATATTTATCTATACACAGGCCTGCACATGTGTAGTATAGATATGTGCACATATGTAGTCTATGTAGCATATGCATATCTACATGTGTGTCAATATATTGTATCCCAAGAGGAGCACAGGACAGAAAAGTGCACATGTAAAGGCAGGTAACTGGATATAGGGTAGTCCTATTCAGGCAAAGTCAAGTGAGGAACTTTTCTTTGCTCTTCAGGATCACTTTGTTTGATGATACATCAGCGATGYTGAGGACATGCACAGACCTGTTCTGAAGCAAAGGTAGATTTCCTTACTGTGGAGATCAGCACTGAAGAATCAACATTTGCGAGCTGTCTATAATACAGTAGCTCATTTATCAACCTATAATCACCACTAAATGCAATTATTTGCAAATATCACTGCAGAATTACTCTCTCACTTTAAATGAAACCTCGATTTTCTCAGATGTGTTTGTGCTGAAAAACTAAACTGAAAACTAGCAGAATGTTGCAGAGATGAGAGGATGCCAAATTTCCTGAATCTTTTTTTAAAGACTTTTCACAGGAGAATTATCTTTCTCTTATCTTAAACCAGTATGAGTCAATTATTTAATTGGTAAGGGAGAGTGATAAAGTGTCCCATATTGAGCAAAGAAAGGCATGAATCTCCTACAGTCCACAAGTGAATACTAGAGTATATAAATTTTCCAAAAGACAATCTTATACAGTGTTTTCTATATCCAATAAGGACTTTCTTTCTCTTTGGGCATTTCTTGCAGTTAATATCATCYATTATGTGTTATATAAGGTTTTCTTGATGTTCTCATAAATAAAAAAAATCTCACAATAAACTGGAAACTAATCTTATTAAGRTATTAGATATATAATTCATACCCAGTGCTCTTAATTAAGAAGCAATTTTAAGAACTAAGATATAGGGAAAATGCAGTATACTTTTTTTTTTTTTTAGTGCTATGAATTCATTCGTAAATTATAAATGAAATATAAACTACATTTCAAATAGGRTTTTGAAACAGTTTAAGTAAAACTGTCCATGGATAACTGGAAGATGACTACACACTTGCCATATATTAACTGACAAATAAATTGAGCTAAATGAGAAAATGTCTGGACTGGAAAGGTTTTAAAACAGMTTTGCTTGAAGACAAATCTAACAGCTTATGTAATCAAATCAGAAGGAAGTGTAGGTATGCAGTATCTAGCTAATTAATAAATATGCAAGACATTATATAGAATGATTTATTTCACATTAATGTCTTTTCATGGGAAGAAAAGGCACAATTAAAAAAATATTCAGAAGAAAGGAATTTGTCACGGAAAATGTGGTTTCCTCTCAAAGACTGTAATCCTCAAGGCAGCTGTTTGAGGAAGGAGTGGTTTGAGGTTTTGTTTCCTCTTTTGTGCATGTGTGGTACAAGCCCATGCTTCAAGATATAATTCCTTGYATTACTTTGCCTCACCTACCAAAGCAAGTTTCTTCCTGCTGAATTAAAGATACTGGGATTTGTCTMTCTCTGTGATGAATTTCATATCAAACATTAATCCTAGCAAAGCAAAAAATCTCTTGCATGCATTATCAGTACTTCATTCTTATAGTACTGTTCATTGTTTGAYAATTTCTTTCCTTCTACAGATGTGTGGTCTGTGAGCATCAACAGAGCAGATTCAGACTGTGTTTTTCAAAACTGTTTGCAAGCAGTTTATATTGCATTATCAACTGTTTATACTGTCCTATTCCCATYCCCTTTTCTATACTCAGTGGTTGCTAAGAGTGATCTATTCAGTTTGAATATTTTCAGTGTAAAACCCTTTCAATAGAATAATCRAAGTTCCTCTTTCTAAAATACCTTGCTGTTGTGGTTTAACCTCAGCCAGCTGCCAAGCCCAACACAGCTGCTTGCTTACTCCTCAACCAGCATCATGTGGAGGAGATAAAGACAGCTTGATAAGGAATGGTGACTTGGGAAGGCAAATTCCATCACATTCACCCTTCCTCCTTCTTTCTTCCACTTTATATACTGAGCATGATGTCGCATGGTCTGGATTATCCTTCTGGTCAGTTTGGGTCACCTGTCCCAGCTGTGTCCCATCCCCACTTCCAGTGAACCCTGAATGTCTTTCCCACCATGGCAATACAAAAAGCAAAAAAGGCCCTGGCTCAGTGGAATCCCTGCTCTGCAATAACAAAAGCATATCTGTACTATGAACCCTGAGTTCAGCACAAATCTAAAGAACAGCCCACCAGTCTGATGAAAATTTTTCCAGCCAAAACCCTTGCATACATTCTTAGTCTTGGTTTTTTAGCCTCACCAAGTCATTTCACAGCTAACCCTCTAATGCTTAGTACTAACATTTGAATTATATTTGATAAAAGCATTTTGAATMTTTCTAGACATGCTAATTATATGGTAGTCTAGGCCAGATACTATTATTAAAGTAGCTGGTCATGTCTTGACCTCTGTAGATTCTAGAAATTGAACTTGTTCATGCATACACGTAAAGCAGGTGCATAAATAATTGTATAGATGTTTTATCCAGTGTGTTGGATTTCACATATTCAGTCAAGAAAATGTACAGAACTATCATGTAAATAGGAGAAATCCATTTTATTCTTTCAACAGCAGGTGAAGAGCTCACMTACCAGTCATTATATGTTCCTCAAGGAAAGTTTACAGAAATGAGAAAAATGCATTTCTTAGTATAACTTAAAAAAAAATTGTGCAAATGTACATCAAAATTACTGGTTGGCCCTAAATTGAGCAATACATATTTAAAGAAGCATTTCACACYTCATGGTGGAATTAAATTAAGTGCTTCTAAATTTAACATTAACCTATTTATTGAGATGAATTGCAGTGAAGGCTTTAATTATTTAACAAAAATGTTAAGTTGTCCAGGTAAAATATTTAGACATTTAACATAGGTTTTAGTGACACACCTCTTCTATAAAAATAACACAAAAATTAAACTCAAATAAAAACAAAAATCAGTTAAAAATGTGTTAACTTTGAGGAACTGAATTGCTGCTTCCTAACACTTCAGACAAAAACTTCAAACAAAGTAAAATTTAAAATGCGAGGATATTTTCTAACAATAATTAGCAGTTTGCAAGAATGTCAAGAAAAAATACAGAGGTCCACTTGGTACAATAGGTCATAATAGATGTAAACAGACTGGCAGAGAAACTAAAGCAATGGGCAGAATGTGGGGAAGAAAAAAATTCAAAAATTTTCAGAAGAAAGTTATGGCAATAAGGAGTATCTTTATTTCATTTCAGGGTTTTTTACTGACCAAAACTTTGGGCTTAAACCAATATATTTCCAAAATGGTACTGATTTGCCTGTTTAACTGAAAAGCTGAAATAAGCAGGTGCTCACCCATCTGCCATCTCTGTCTGCCACTGTCCAAGAAAGCACAGTTCAAAACAGCTGTGCCTGAGGTACTTCTGTACAGCAAATATTGGCAACTAGAAGCAATATCTCTGATAATGCCTGCTACACAGTTTAGGAAACACAGAAATCCTCACTTTGACAGAAGATGTAATAAGTTGATTTCCAAAATATTTCACTGCATTGTTTTTTATATATGTCATCTTTTTCAAGTCTTCCATGATGTTTCTTCAAACAACAACAAATCTTTCATTATTGCTTCTAAGCGGATGAAACAAGAGAATGATGGGTATCAAATTCTAACATAAATCCTTGTTTATAGACAGCAACAAAATATAATTTCAAAGAGCAATAGATAGGCTGTCTGGTTGTAYATATGTAACCAAGAAAAATATTATTCAAATAATAAGAACTTGAGAAATTAATGGTTTATTTGTATGCAGAAGCATGTCAAAAACATCTGACACATTATACACCTGGGAAAAAGAAGACCAATGGGATAAAAAAGACCAATATATTAGTTTGATAACATGTGATTTGCATTTAGATTTATCTTTTCCAGGAGAAGAAAAATAAAAAAAGACAAGAAGAAGAAGAAGAAAAATTTCCTGTCACTTAATATGTGTTGAATTTTCTTTTGGACAACAGCATCTGACAACAGAAAGAATCTATTGCAGTTGTTGAACTACCTGCAAAGTGATAGGCATGCTCTTGTTCTTTTGACATGTACTGTGAGTGTAGCACTGTTGTACTTTGTAAAGGGAATCRGTGACAATGACATCATGAGGTTCCTTTTTTATCCTGCTCTCAAAGTCTGACATAATGTGTCTGCTTTCTTTGTAAGTCAAAGGCAACCCAGGATAATAAAAAACAATTTCCTGTGATTTGGGGATGTATACTCTGCTGAAGTTCTTTTCAGAACTGAATTCCAGGTGAGACTGTAGACTTATAGGTTATGGAGTGCTGTAATTGAGTTCAGGGAAAAACTGAAGACAATTTATATATTCATTTACTGATTAAAATGGAAAGAGATGTCATTGATGTTAGGAGTGATGGCTAGCTGTCTAAATAGTACTGAGAGTGTTGCAAATATAGGAATGAAGTAAAGCCTAGAACTAATTCGTATTTCATTCCCAGACTTTAACATAGATCTTCATAATATGTGACAGGGAACATTTAAAAGCTTTTCTTTTTTTGGTTATCTAGCCTCATAGAGAATAAAAAGACTCACACAGAAAGAAGTCTCAAACCATAGCTTAAGACTAACATTTCCCTCACAAATAATCAAAAATAAATCTGTCTCAGAGTATCAGAGAACACAGGTAAACATCTATGTGGAAAGGACTCTTTTCCATKTTAAATATATGAAGGTGATGTGAGACTGTTTAGCAAAGTGGAAAATATAAACAAGGGTCAACCAGAATAATTTTGTTACTGTTAATGCAACTTTCAAGGCAGGTATCTGAATTGAGTGATGAAGCCAACACTGACAAGAGGGAGCTTCCATAAAGAGAACAATAAAGTTTCTGTGCAACAGCCAGCTAGTCAAAATAAACATTTCCCCCTCTCCCTAATTTACATCCCTCTTCCATATATTTAACCATAGGAAGTCATTACAGAAAATTAATTTTCTAGCGTTATCTCCTGTCTTTTTACTTTCTCTTTTTCACCACATATGAAAYGTGTAAGTTTTTCAGCTCAGATTATAAAACTTTTGAAAAATGCTTTTTTTCTCTTCTTTTTGCCACAAGTATTTCAAGTATTATATCTTTTCTGTAATTTTTTGCTCGCCCATGCTGTTTTTTCCACGTTCTATTTCTTACCATATAATTGTATGTCAAATATCAAAATATAAGAAAATGATGTTTTTATGCGATCAAGTCTAAAAGACTTGACCATAATCAAATTAATGTCAAACCTTACAAGGGACTTTTCCTTCCTATTTCATTTTCACTAAGTGCAAAATTCTGCTTGGAGATCAGCGTAAACCAAGTTTCCATTGTAATCTATACTTTCTCTATAATTTCCAAGAGTTAAATGTACATTCATTGCTCTTTATTGGTAAGATCTAAAATTGTTGTGGCACGTCCATGGGTTTTTTTAGCTTTCTGTGCCGGTTTAGCACGGAAATGATTTTTTCAAGGAAGTTACCACAAAACCAATTAGTGACTGGCTTTGAAACTGACAACTGGATTAACCAATTACATATAGGGATATGCCTCTGGATTACTCAGGTTAAAAATCAGAAGAACGCTGGGAAATTTCGTCATTCTTCCTGCCTTGGAAGAGGTAGGCTGGCCCCAGATCCCAGCTCCCAGGGGCCCAAACTTAAAGGTATAAAGATAGATTTATTAAGAAACACTAAAAGAAGAGAATGAGAATCAAAATGAAACCTTCAAAACACTTCTCCACCCCCCAACACTATTCACTTTCCCTACAAGGGGATTCTTGCCCAAAACACAGTGTTATATGGTTTAAAAGGGGTGTCATGGTAAAAGCTATCTGATATAACCAATTTTTTGTCATCAGCAAAAACATCAGAGTCTTGACAGACTCTGAACCACAATTAGTGGTTTTTTGGATTATGTCTTCCAAAAGGACAATAAGCTTCTGCCTTCATTTGGCTTATTTCCTTCCCTAACATCAAAGACAACACTTAATGTGAATATCTTCTCTCACTTTTATCATTCCCTTTTAATTAACAGGTTACAAAATACTGAATGTCAAAGCTCAGTCTTCAACAAAATTGCCTCGCATTTACCCTCTCTGATTAGGTAGACACTTGTCTCAACCAAGCTGTAACTATAAACATGACACTAATAAACTGAACAATAGTTACACTCATAGATTTAAAATCAGCTATACAAAATCATCTAATATGATGACATATAAAACCAAATCATTTCTTAAAATAAGGCATAGATAAAACAACTTTTTACTAAAAAATCATTCTCCCATTTGAAAGCCATCGGTTATGATTATTCTGGTAATTAAKTCATTAGAAGCACTATGTCCTTTCACTAGTGCAGGTTCTAATCTCAACATTTAGATGGTTGTGCCTTGAGTTTTAGATGGACCCATTGCTTCTCCCTCCTCCTTGACTCTTTTCTTTATACAAAATAAGTTATCCTATGGTACCTTAAGAAAAGAAAGAACCTATAAACACACTAAATAAGAAGAATAGATGGCTTATTCTTATCTCTACATCAAWAATAATATTTTTGGCACCATATAGGCATTTAAGCACATCTTACTGACTCATAAAAGTGGGAATTGTTGCATTGATGTTTGCAGCTTGACCACAGCAGAACTGAACAAATAATATTGTCATTCACTGATAACATGTATTTCTCTTTGTAGAAAAAGGAGTATCTAACCRAAATAGAAAGTAATTCGTACTCTTYRGTTTTGTCACATCACCTCTGGGTAGTGTTTACAAGTATACATTGYTGTCCATGCTTAATGTACTAAAAATGAACACAAAAGAACCTCCAAGAAACCCAASAACAACAACAAAAACTTCACCCACCACAAAACCCCACAAAACCCACCAGTGGGAATTTATTCCGTCCCTTCTGGGAATACTGGCTGTGAAGGGATGTTGGCTGATCTGGAATCCCTCTTTCATGAATTTCATGTGATCCTTTCACGAACTCTATGTGTCTGCACTGCCAAAGAATCCCATGGGAAGGAGCGATCTGAAATGAATTGTCAGTTAACATTGAAATTATTATTACGAAGAATAAAAATCACACTGTCATTTTTGGAAGAGTCTTCTTGAATAATAGGCATTACGAATTGTGGAAACTGGATATTTTTGAGTGATCAATTAATAAATGCTYTACTGAGAACAATTCACAGCACAGCTATTTATCTACATGTATTGCAACACAGTTGTGATGTCATAGTTATTCTTGAGATATAAACATATGTTTGTTTTCAAGTTGCATGTAATGTACAAAGAGCACAAAGGTAACAAAATCACTGCTGTTCACCTGTCCTCCAATCTGTGATAAGAGAATTCACAAGAAAACTCTGCTGAGGCCATTTCTCTCCTCTGTTCAATATTATCTTTCTTTACATCTTCCGATGTGAGAGGGAAGGGGAGGAAATTTTGCAAGGGGACTCACATTTCTTACAAAGGTCTTTGGCTGTAGTTTAATACTCAATGCTTTCATCACCTTTCAGTTCCAACTTTTATCTTTCCTTTTCAGGTCCCTGCCCCAGTCTTATAAAACCTCTGCTGAATGTTTTGATCTTTCTCCTTCCACACCAAGTGCTCCTTCCCAGGGGGTTAAAGGGAAGGGTAGCAATATTGCTGYTTTTACTCAGGCTTTACAGCAAAGATTTAATCACGCTTACACACACAGTCTGACAGACGACTCTCCCAAGTGCCTTCAAACAGCTCAGATTTTTCACTAAGCTTCTAGATAGTCTTTCTTACTGTCTAACCTAGATTAGACAGTGCTTTAGATGTGTCTGTAATTATGAAAGTCTGATCAGAATGAAGTTTCTACAGACACAATATGGACTATTTTGCATGACAAAATCCTTGGGACGTGTTTTTAAGATGTCCTTCTTTTTGTATCTTTTTTGAACTGCAGATACTCTTTTGTCCTCTCAATTGCCAGCTGTGAAATTGTGTGTCCTTAATATGTGAATGCAATTGGGCACTTAAAGACTTACAATAAGTTATATTAGTTGCAGTCAAAAAGCACTCCAGGGTGCAGAACTGAACGTAATATTTTCGTACACATGCAGAAATGGACCACCCCAGGACTAGTCTCAMATGAAGAATTGTAATTAAAGAACTGAAGGAATTTAAAGCTAACAATGTAGCTTTAAATTTGGTCAGTGTAAACCGACCAAATTAATTATTCAAAGCAAGCATGAAAGCATCCCAAGGCACCAAACACTGATATTAAAGCAAAGATCAAATCCACAAAACTGGGTAGAAAATACAGAATATTTTMTTGTGGATTCACTGTAGAGACATCTAAATTCTTTAAATTTAAAATATCTGGAGAAGTTTGAAAACATATTTTTTTCCCTAGGGATGAAAATAATTTGCAAAAGGACAAGAAAGTAAGGAATCTGGAGCCCTCTTATTCTTAGAAAGTGGATTGCATTAAGGAACAGGACTTTAAAATGTTTAKGTAAGGAAAGGATAACAGTTTCTGTAACTATCCAGAAAAAAAGTGTCAAGATTAGAATGAAAATAAACTCCCCTTGCTCTATGCCATTAGAAATCTAACCCACTAGAAAAAGAGAYAATAAGTCTTCTAATATGTAGAATAGAAGGCAAAACACAAATTATAYATGTCTGAAAAGATGATCATTCCTCATTGTTTAAGGATAGTGGATTCAGAAGAATGCATTATGGGCATTCATTCCTGCATCAGACTGGTGGCCATTTCTGACTAAAAAATAGTTATGTTTTTTTCACATTTTAACAAATACAGAAAGAATGGGTTTCAAGAATGAAAGGGTTGGTTGGTTGGAAATTTTCATTTCAGTAAGTGGTATAGGAGGAAAAATAGAAAARGTGGAGTACATGACCATGAGTARTTTTTRGTTTTCAARCAGGTTATCTTYMRTAAATCTGTAGACAACCACCATGAYKGTAAATTGCACATCTATGTATTTATTCCTACAATGTTGCAGTACAATATTCAGTAAATGAGAAATATATTGAAATTTTCTTTTGTTAATATGACAGCCACAGATTCACTGATGTTAATGTTACCCTCAATATACAAACCTCTCAAATTGGCAAAGGCCAAAAAAACCCCATGAMCAAAGACAAAAGTAAGAAAGCAATTTGAATTGTTCAGTCATACGGAAATTTGAAAGAGTGCTTTGCAAGTGAAATTCTGTAGAACTAGTGCATTAAGATATTAGGAATTTTTTTTGTCTTCACAATAAATCAGAGAAAAACAAACAAACAAACAAACAAATAAACCACAAAACAAAAATCCTCCCAACCCTGTTTTTTTTTCCCCCATGATTTTAATAAAGACATTACAAACAAGAAGCTGTCAGATACATGGTAGTTTATTCTGACTTTGCGAAAAAATCTCCATCTGCCAAAAGAGGTGAAAAAACTGAAAAGGACAAGGTAAAACATTATAGTAAATAAATAAATAAATAAATAAATAAATAAATAAATAAGTGAGATGCTCAAAAGTGAGGTCAAGGGTATCTCTAAACAAAACCAGAAACAGCAGCACTGAACAGGCCATGAGAGTGAGTATCTGGGAAGAAGAAACTGCTTATTTTTCAAACACTGATCGGGAAGAAGCAGCTCCTAAATACAGCAGAACACAGGAAGTTATTATTTCTGGAGGCATGTGTAGTGCATTAGGCTAAGGGGAAAAATTATAAAAATAATTTATGATTGCAAGAGTTAATGCTAACTTTAACAGGTGTGGAGGGGGAAGGAATGTAAGATCACAGTGTCTGAAGGCAAATAATGTCCATTATTTTGATCTGAATACTTTTGCTAGTTTTCTATCTGCACCGTAACCTACCTAAAATTGAAGCACCATTGTTCCTAGAAAAAATCCTTAGATAAAATTATTGCTAGTCTTAGAAGGTAAWATATTTTTCTGTAATTATGTTATGATGTGAAATCTATCAAATATCAGGACCAGAGCTTCAAGCCTATGTTATAATTTTTTTTTTTATTAAAGTGTGGTATTTATTAGAGACTGAACTGGAAGAACAACTAAAAATCACTTCATCGCAGTTTAGTTGCCGCACACCTGGACAAATGTCATACTTAGAACTGTAAACAACTGCACACATAGGGAAACATTTACAAGTGAATACGGAAATAATAGGTTCCCTAGGGARTACTGAAGATTTTTGCACAACATCAGTTACACAGAGTTAAAGTTTCATACCCAGATCTCATGAACTGTTCAGGTATGATCAATCTCCTGTTTTATTTTCCTCCACTACACTAGCCACTCAGTGATGTCTCACTCCAGTAACATGCAGTTTCTCCTCAGACTACAGAGCATGCCAAAAAGGATATCAACGGTTAGACCGTGCTTTTGTGTTACATACCAAATAGCTCAGAAAATCTGTTTACTAATAAACAAAAGTGTCCCTTCTGATTTATTTTATCCAGGGAGCAAGTGTATTCAGTGGTCTGAATGCACAGGAACAAAGGGTCTCACTCAGCTTACAGAGGATAAAGCAAAAAACAGAAAGGAAAAGGCGCACACAAAAAAACCAACTACACCTGAACCAACCTTTGGAATAACCTTTGGAATATTGCCACTTTCCTCAGCACTTCCCTTGGGTTCCCTCTGGGTACACATGGTTGGTGAGATGGGATTCATCCTTTCCTTGAAGAAGGAAGGGGATGGCAGTGCCTGGACTGGGAGGAAGCCAAGCCCCTGCACAGATGAATGCCTCAATCTGGTGAGTGCCACACTGGGACAGGAGTCAGCAGGCACCACCTGACATTCCTGTTCTTCCAGCCTAGGTCTGACATCTGGATTAAATTCTGCATCTGGGTGACCAATCAAACAGAGGGGACTGTCATATTGCTGAATCAGTTATGCCCTATTAAAGAACTTAATTATTTCTAAGAAGTGCAAATTCTGCTAAGTTTATATTAATCTTGCTAGTTTTATATTAATCTATTAGTAATGTTGAGCACTTGGAATTCCTAGTTTGAATCCAATGCTGGTAAAAGTCATGCTGTCTGCATTGCTTTTACCTACTACTACATGTTTTTTTCCCCACGTCGCTATGCTACATATTACAAAAATATTTAGTCACTTTAAAAGGAGCATCATTTAGATAAAAATAATTTTCTTCCTGGATGGCTTTCGTGGGAGATTTTAATAAGCAGTCTCAACACACAAATATGGTTCTACTACTGCTATTGTGGAAGCATTACATTTTATTGATTTTTCATGAAAATAAAGCTAAGTGTGTTGTTTGGCAAGTTTTGCTTCTAGTTTGTATTTCTGAACTGCCTTTTCCTGAGGCAGAGGAAAGCCATTTCAAAGTTAGTTGCATGTCTGTATTTTTTGAGATACAGAAATAAACTATTAAACTACTTATAATGAGTATTCTGAATTATGTATACTTATGTAGAATACTTATGTATTCTAAGTTATGTTTACTTCCAAGGATATAAAGGTGTATAAACATTAATTGGTCAGTAATTCCCATATGAAAAATATTATCCCATGATAATATTCTGATAATTTACATAAAGAAGAAATTGCAATAGAAAAAGTTAATCACAGAAAATAAAACTTTAAAAGGATCACATGGTTCATAATTTACTACATGTGTTGACATCAGTAGACTTCTTAAAAGTAGAATTCTCTCATCTGTAAAAAATCTAATAATTTTAATGAGCATAAGCAGTGAGAAGATTATGAAGCACACAGGAATAATTGATTAGTTGATAAGTTGGTCAGGTGATAATTGCCAACCTGTTCTTGGATTACAAATAAATAAAATTTTCCCTTTTTCAATGGAGGGGTATTTCCCTACATTGTTGCTCCTACTCCTTCCCCTTTCTTCTCCAACCTTCTCTGGAGCTGCAGAGAGAGTAAAGCCCATTTCACCCATGGACACCTGCTTTTAAAAGTATCCAAGTGAAATCAGAGTCACAAACCTGCACCATTCTTTGACCATTGTCCTGAGGCTAAAAAGCTGTTTTCATGTGTTCAGGTAGAATTTACATGTTTTGATTTGTGCACACTGCCTCTTGTCCTTCCACTAAGCACCAGTGCGGAGTGTCTGGCTGTGTTACATTTATTGCCCTGTGACTGACCAGGCTGAGCAATCCCACGTCTCTCAGCCTCTCTTCACACATCCTCATTAGCTTCTCAATGCTTTGGCAAAGCAAATGGCATTTCTACTTATTTTTTTGTATTTATTCCCTAAAGGCCTGACTTTGTGTTTGTTATCCTGGCAAAATAATTTTCATTTTCAAAAGACAGATTAATGACTCTAGTCTGAAATTAAGGGATATCCCCAGCTCAATTGTTAGGTTATTGTTGTCTTTATGCCTTTTGTCCTTCAAAAATTATTATAAATATTTTGCTCATCTATCATAGTACTAAATACTAATATCTCTACTTATTTTTTCTTTGAGGTATTCTAGAGGCTGTTACAAAATAAAGCATGAATATTGTTGTCCATAAAATGTTCCAAAACTGTAAAATTTTCATTATTATTTTTACTCTGCATTTTCTCTTTTTCTTCTTTCAAATATGAAATTCCTGAGTTTGGAATAATATGACTGTTGCCTTTTTGTTGAATTGACTTATGAAAAAGTTCTAAGTGTATCTATGATCAAAATTTTAACTTTTCTCATTTCAAGAAGTTGAAATTAAGGAAAGCAGTTTAGGAAAAAAATACAAGTGTATGCTGTATCTTTGACAGGATAGTTGGTACTCTTCAAACTAGTACTTTAAAACTGGAACACAGAAAGTTCAAGACTCAGAGATTTCCAATTGACCAAAAATTTCATATGTCCATTTCCTCCATGGTAGAAGAAAATTAATTCA
>CADDXX010000011.1:2595541-2608984 GCA_902810485.1 Alauda arvensis | reverse complement strand
TAAATAAATAAATAAATAAATAAATAAATAAATAAGTGAGATGCTCAAAAGTGAGGTCAAGGGTATCTCTAAACAAAACCAGAAACAGCAGCACTGAACAGGCCATGAGAGTGAGTATCTGGGAAGAAGAAACTGCTTATTTTTCAAACACTGATCGGGAAGAAGCAGCTCCTAAATACAGCAGAACACAGGAAGTTATTATTTCTGGAGGCATGTGTAGTGCATTAGGCTAAGGGGAAAAATTATAAAAATAATTTATGATTGCAAGAGTTAATGCTAACTTTAACAGGTGTGGAGGGGGAAGGAATGTAAGATCACAGTGTCTGAAGGCAAATAATGTCCATTATTTTGATCTGAATACTTTTGCTAGTTTTCTATCTGCACTGTAACCTACCTGAAATTGAAGCACCACTGTTCCTAGAAAAAATCCTTAGTTAAAATTATTGCTAGTCTTAGAAGGTAAAATATTTTTCTGTAATTATGTTATGATGTGAAATCTATCAAATATCAGGACCAGAGCTTCAAGCCTATGTTATAATTTTTTTTTTATTAAAGTGTGGTATTTATTAGAGACTGAACTGGAAGAACAACTAAAAATCACTTCATAGCAGTTTAGTTGCCCCACACCTGGACAAATGGCATACTTAGAACTGTAAACAGCTGCACACATAGGGAAACATTTACAAGTGAATATGGAAATAATAGGTTCCCTAGGGAGTACTGAAGATTTTTGCACAACATCAGTTACACAGAGTTAAAGTTTCATACCCAGATCTCATGAACTGTTCAGGTATGATCAATCTCCTGCTTTATTTTCCTCCACAACACTAGCCACACAGTTTTCTATTTTCACTGTACAATAATTAACTTTTGCACAAGTTCCTGTGCTGAATGCATGCCCAATGAATATAGGTACTCTGCCTTATTATTTTCTCACTCTTTATTTCAAAGTAAGCTAGAAGTAAAACAAAACAGAAAAAAACAAACAACCACAACCAGCAAAAAGAAAAACCAAACAAAAATTTTAATAAGGAAGTATAGAAGACAAAAATGACAAACAGCCTTTATTATGCAGAAAAAATCAGTATACTATCTGCCTGAGAAATAGAAACCTTGAAGAGCTGAATGATGGTGTATTCCATACATGTTTTATGTGGTTGATTCAGTTAATCCTTGTATCTAAAAATAATTTTTCTTTTTGTACTGATGCAGAAAAAACCCCAAAACGTTTTTCAAGCTCAATTTCAAGCTTTTAATTTTAATTCAATTTTCAGCTTAGCACTTTTGGAAAATTTAGGTATTTCCATAATTAGAACTTTTGTTGAATATGGTTTATTTAAAGCTCATTACTTACAGCTCTAGGGCACAATCTGAGTAAAGTYACWAGAAAAATAAGTGATTATAATAAAAAATTTTGAACTGTTATGAAATGTTTAAAAATGGGTTCTTTGAAAACTTRAGTGCAAAACATATTTCCTTCTCTAATTTTTGGGACAGGACAGTACCAAGTTACCAATACTTATGTGGGGAAAAAAAAAAAATCATATAACACGTCTTTGCTGTCCTTTACTATTGGGAATAAAGATGAATCTGAGATCAGGGAATGTTTTCCCATCCCCCTCTAGACCTCATCGTGAATAAATAACTARAATTAAATAACTAATATTACAGATGAACTAAACATCCCCTACCAGACCAGCTTCACTAAAATTAGTTACAACTTCTATATTTGCAAATGTGAAATACATCTGTATTCAAAACATGCCATCTATACAGGGAATACAATATTCTTCAGGCAATATCCTAGTTATTTTTATATTTATATTGGAATTTCCATACTGTGAATCACAAGTGGATTGACTCCACTGCCTATTTTACTAATGTGGACTCTCTTACTATGTCAGGCTAATTTAGGAACATTTGTCCAACAGCCTTTTGGGATGAGCATGAATTGGGATTTCCAGGGATGTACTATGCTCTACAAATAATTCTAGCATATCATCTATTAAATATTCTATTACAGGTACTCCCTTCCCCTCCAGCAGTGATATTAGGATGACAAAGGAGCACTGTTGACTTCATAGTTAGAATTTACCCAATACATTTTTCATTACCTTACCTAAAGTACTCTTCAATGTGAGTGGAAACTGCATAAGGAAATAAACCCTGAAACTGAGTCATTGGTGTTTTTTTAATTTATCAGTGTTGAGATTGTGCTGGATATAAGCCTGAGAGTCTCCATTTGCAACTTATATTTGTGTTGCAAACAACTTCAGTAAAGTTGCTGCTAAAATTTGTAATAATACACCCTTTTCTGTATTTTTATGCTCCCCTAAGGAGAATCAAGAATGTAGCTACAACTCCATGTAGCTGTATGTGCAGGAAAATAGACAAGACACACTCTAAAAACCTTTCCTTCCCTGCTGATCTCCCCCCAGACAGAAGAACGTGCTCTGTTCTAGACTTAATATAAAAAGCAGTCCTCCTCTTTCTATACAAATTGCCATCGTTTTAGTGCTTGCTTTAGTTTATTGTTCCCTGAACTTTTTGTTTCCATCTTCATTTGCACAATTTTGGCTTTCACTGGTCTTCTGACTGCTGTGCTAGAGTTGGCAGAACCTGCAGCAAGTTAGCTCTGTTTCTCACTTTAGATGGACAACCATGAGTCAGCATGAGAAAATAACAGAGAAAAGTGGCAAGGATGATAACAGGTAGATAAAAACAGAGAAAAGAGAAAAAAGGAATAAGATGAAGACACAAAAGAAGAGGTAGCAAATTTTTTTTCAGATTAATTAGTATGGGGACAAGTTATTTTGGAAATATTTGCCAGTATTTCTGAGCATTTTAAAAACTAGAAGTTTCAGATGGACAGGATTGACATATGGAATGAAGGAAAAATCCAAGAAATATTTCAAGCTCCTTGGTCTTGATTTACATCTGGCCAAGCACAGGATAAAACCTAAACAATATCAGCAAAAATAAATGTTCCTGAAAAACACTTACTTTCTTGTACATGAGCTTTCCCTAGAAGTCTTTTCTCCCCCAAAACAGCAGGAGATTTGGGTTTTTTTTCAGAAAAGGTGTTTTTTTGTTGTTGTTGTTTCTGTTGTTTACTTTTTAAAAAGACTATCCCATTGAAGCTGCTGAGTAAATTCTAAGTTAATKATTATGAAACACTTGTTAACAAAATTCTCATAGTTCACAATCTGTTTTCTACTATCAGTCACACAATGGATATCACCTTGTGTTCTTCACACACTCAACTCAATGAATTTAACCAAATARTTAGATAGAAGAATAAGATTTATTGACTAAAAATTAAAATTTTGTTTTTCTGTCCTCAGGTTTTAATTTGGTGTACAAGTTTCAATGAAAGTATTCTTTTTCCAGACCTGTAAAACCAAGCAAAAATCTCTTCCCCGTTAAAAGTAAAATGACAATATACAGGTGTAAAATATATATTCTAGAAATTAAACTTGAATTTTAAATACCTTGTTTTACAAGCCTTTTTTAATAAATTATATTTTTGGGCATTTTAACACCTCTAAGTTTTGGTTTATGCATATTTTTCCATTATCCAGTTAGTTCCAGCTACAAAGATATATGGGAACCTCTCTGTAAAACACTCTTCAGGACTATCTCACAGACACCAGTGTTCTTTTTTCCTGAAAACTGAAAGCCTCCCTCTGTTTTCCACTATAATCAGAGTAGCTGTAATCCTCAAGCTCAGAGTATTCCCCTTTACAGCTCCGCCAGYTGGTTGATGATATCACCAGGGTATATACCACAAAAGTGCTGCTGCTTGTGCTTCAACATTCTTTGCCTGAAATATATCAACAAAATCTAATTTTKTGTATTTATTGTTCCAGGTCAATGTCAATAGTCTAATGATTGCATACAGCATACATGAGCCCARGTGACAGTGTTCAAACAAACGAAGCAAAATGGGATGTCAAAGTTGAGCATTTTCTTACTTTGACATTTCAGAGTAATAAAGAGCTTTCTAAATCCAGAATGGCTGTGGGATTATTGTCAAAATAAAACCAAGAACAAAAATGAGATACATCAAGGAATCACCTGTGGATTTAATCCCAARATGATAATTTCTCCTCCCTCAGGTTCCCCACTCTCTGAAATACTCCTTCTAGCTGCAGCCATGGTAGTTTAGGAATAGGATTTGATTTTAACAGCTGGTTCCACTGAATTAAATTAAATCATTATCAGTTCARCCCTTCTTTAGGCCATGTTTTCATAGTGTTTTATAACTCAGTAGGACAGTTTCTGTCAGCACTGATTTAAAGACTGAATAGTAACCTGACTTTCATACCTTATTTCTAGGGCAAAGTGGCCTGAAAAAATGTGTTAGGTCATAGTCAGTCTTAAAAATATTTTTTAAAAATTTCTTTGTTTATCCAGTAGCACATAAATATTTATTTCCCTTTTAAATTCTGTAGATTTATATGTAATATTAACTTTCRCACAAAATTGGTATAAATGTAACATAATTCTAGAAGAGATGGGGATAACTCTTAAATTTAAATGATGAAAAAATCCATGTGGATCAGTTTTTGAACTAGTGTCCCTGTTGTTCACCAGTTAYTTAGTCCAGATTATAAATGCCCTGTTTAAACCCCAACTGGCATCTCAGCCCCATCAAGATACCAGCTCACAGCCCATGGGGGGATGGGGGAGAGAACTGCAAAACTACAAGTGAGACAACTCATGGGTTAMGATAAAGACAGTTTAATAGGGAAAGCAAAAGYCACAWGTACAAGCAAAGCAAAACAAGGAATTCTTTCACCACCTYCCATGGGCAGGGAGGTGTTCRGCCATTCCCAGCAAAGCAGGGCTCCATCCCTCTCAGTGATTCAGGAAGACAAACACCATCACTTGGGTTTGTTCAGAGACCAATCTCACCAGTACGCTGAGAAAAATTAATTGCAAAACCTGCCTGCATGCYTAGCTGACACCAACTGAGGAAGGGAGCAATGAGTATAGGCAGAAGACCTATATTCAGAAGACCACATATAAAATACTGTGGTACTTTAGAGGGAAGTAAGACTGATTTTCATTGTTTTTCATGAAGAACTGGGACATGAACTTCTCTATTTGAGAACTCTTCAAGAACTTTCTGAATGAAATTTTTTGCATGATTTTGACCCCTTATGGTCCCTTTCAACATGAAATAGTCTGTGATTCTGTGATCACAGCATCCATAAGAAAATACTCACCTTTTCCTTTGACCCTCTTTAAATTACACACAAGGAAAGATTACTACCTTCTGCTTCTGTAATCAATTAATGAATTTCTAATGAGTTYATCCACTTTATCAATGAACAAAGGAGCAATCTGCTTTCCCAGCTAAGAACACATTTAGAAAACCYTCTCAAAGTCTTGAAATGGGACAAGATATCCCAGCTGTGTTCCAATCTCCATTGAGACTTTCTCCATGCCATGGGGGATATTTCTGTATTAATTTAGTCTTTTCTTACTAAGTCCAAATGTTGGTTAAAGTATGATATAATTATCTCATATGCAGGGCTCTCTTGCCTAGGACTGTTATGAATTTTATCCTTCACAGTCTGCTATTAATCTGCCTAGATGCAGTTTTTCTGTGGGGATATACTTACTCTGTAAACCCCTCTAAACATTATCTCTTTAATGCTTTCAGCATAGTTATTACTGTTTATAGTAACCTGTTATTGTATGCACTAGAGTACAGCTGCAAACAGATATGCCACTTTGGCTTTGAACTAACAGATCATTTCTCTTATACTACCACACTGCCTAATTTTCCTGGCAGGAATTTGTATGAGAATGCATGAAGAGGCAAATAGTGCTAAGTCCTTTCTAGCTGTACTACTAAGCTGCAGAGCTGAATCTACTGCATTTCTTGCATCCTTCCAATCCACATTCTCTTTATTCTAGACATTCTACTTTATTTACTCTCTGTGTTACTTTTGCTAGATTTTCAAAATTAATTTCATTGGAAGAGGTCACTTCTTTTTTTTTTTGTTATTTATATTTTGGTTTTTCAGTCATATCAATGAAGTTATCCATCCTTGCTAAGGACACCATTGAACCCTGGTTTTATTTACTTTTTATTTATTTTGAATTTCAGTAAAAATTTCATTTTTTGTCAAAGACCTGGTTATAATAGGAATACTGATATTTCAGTAATAGATCAGAAGACTCCTAAATTTTTTAAAATTTTATATCCTSTTTATTCAGTAAGTCTCAGAGGCTTTGAATTTCACACAAAGCACATGCATCCTCAATATATAATATATATTTTCTTCATCAGTCTTTTAAGCCCAAAAATGGAAGCATCATGGCAGAACAATTTGTTTGAAAAAAATCCTTCGTGTTATATGAAGTAAATATTAACTGTCCCTGCATAACCAAGGTACTTGTTGCTGCTACAGAAACTCTGCCTACAATGTTGTCAGTTAAATACTGACAATATCTGGCAAGGTAGCTGTAGTGTTAAAATTATTTCATAAATCAAAGGTTTTTATCAAGGTCTACAAAGTGGGTGGGAAAGAAAACCAAGCTCAAAATCAGACTGAGCAGGACAATAAGTTTCAATCTTCATAATTTTCAAACTCTCCACTGTTTTCACCAAGAATCTCCCCCACATATTCCTCGCCTTTCAGTTCTGTGTTATCACACTTTGTTTGTTTTGGTTTGGTTTCTTTTTTTATTCTTTTGACTTCTCTTTTAACAAGTTGCATGGTTGTCCCTATCYTTTGTCATATCTCCTCTATCTTTCTGTTTTCAACCCAAACCCTTGCTGTCACAGTGAAGGGCAACCTTCATGAAAACAAAATACTTAAGTAGAAACTTTGCTTTTCTTGACTTGTTCTTCTCATCCCTCATCTAATCTTTTATGTCCCTTTCCCACTGTTTAAGGAAATGAATCTTCTTTAATTATATAGGAAAATAGCTACACTAAAGCCAATTTTTATTAACTACCACATAAATGTTGTTTATGATTGACATGGGAAATTCTCATTGGAATGTTAATATGCCCTGGAAAAAATATAGTCTTAAATTATAACCTCATGTGTAAAACAATAATAATATGTAGAGAAAKAAAGARGATATGCTTATTTACTCCTTGCTAGCTGGTGATAAGATGATGTAATTGTTTTGGRKTTTTTTTGTAAATAGCACTCCAACTTCCAAAAACTTTTCTGAGACAGGCATGATTATACACTAAGACCAGGGATCTCTGTAGGAAATAAAAAGTAGTTTATCTATAATCAGAATTAAAGGGATTAAACAGAAGGTAACATTGCATAAGCCAGTGAAATTCTCTTTCCTTCTTTAGTTTGTTGAATTTGACTTTCTTTAATTTTTATTAATAAAAGTACWGGAAGCTGTCAATTTTAAACAATTTCTACACTACTAAGCTACATTTAAAATAAATTTTCTGATGTACTGCAATGGGAATTTGTGAGTTTGCCTTGTTAAAACACGTACAGTGGCTATTGAGGGCACCTTAGAGAGCTATATTGTACAGTCTGCAAAATCTAAATGCTGTATCCTGTCACTGYAAGAAGGCTTAGGCCAGATTTTTAATAGCCCAGTGGTGACAGTGCATATGCATCTAAGGACAATGCACATGCAAAAGAAGCTAATTAACATCAAACACTAATTAGTCCCTCAGTATTTAGCAATGAAGTATCAGCAGCTGTCGTAGATGCCATATGCTAATTAGCATTAATAAACTTCAGAAATAATTGTCTCCATTGTTCTGTGTCATAATACTCCCTCTAATTATACTTAGGAGAGCTTTGCCTATAAATGGTAGCGAGCATTGCACTCCAATGCTTGAAGTTTAATGAGCAATTTATGGCAACTTGTGGCAATAAAAAAAAAAAGGATCTCTATTAGAAAAAAAGACATATCAATTTTATAAGTCTATAATTAATGTGTTGGTTTGTACCTGTGCTCAGACATTCTGTGAGATGGGAGTGAGATTATTTTTTGTTCTGTATGCTGTAATGTGTACAGCTAAAGAATGAAAATGTAATGTCTTAGTGTAATGGAATTGATTCTCTGTCTCTGCATGCAAATTCTGCAAAACAGTTTTATATCTCATGCAAAAGTGTGTGAGCTATTATAGTGGAGTGTTTATACTCAACTCTTGGTCTTTATGGTTGTTCAGAATTCYATTTTGCCTAACGGTGAGGAAAAAACAAGAATTATTTTTGGTTTACTCTTATCAATAATTCATTATCCACTATGGATGTCTTTCCACAGATTTTCTTTTTTTTTATCACTGAAAAGCTGTATGATTGTTAGCTTTTTTTTGTTGTTGTGTGGTAGGTTATTTTATTTTGGTCGGTTGGTTTGGGATTTTTGTTTGTTTGTTGTTTTTTTTCATCAGAACCCCAGCAAAATCAATAGGAGACAAAAGTTTAATAACCTGAGACTCTGGAGATCCATTTAGACTTGCCTGAATACTTGTGATGACCATTGTTAAAGACATCCCRCACTGCATTACAGGAAGTGTAATTTTCCATGAAATGATCCTTCTACACACACACTGCTCAGTGTCTGTATCTCGTGGTTTAAAGGATGTCAATAAATCTAAGCCATTCAAACAGAGCAAGCATAGCTAATATTTGAGCACATCWCCCTCCAGGAAGTCCCAATGGGGTGAAAATAGAGAAGCATGAAAGGGCACATAACAGACTACTGAAGCAGGCAAACCAACACCCCGCTGCCAAACGGTTGCACTAGTTCATAACTAAGCTCTGTCTAACCCAGYTTAGTTTGACAGGAGATAGAAGCATCTGTTTTGCAAACAGAGAATGTTGTTCTTCCACTGTTTACTGATTTAAAAACTACCCACCTTCCTTCAACAGCTTGTTAGAAATATCCAGGAAGAAAGGATGATAGAGGACTTACATAAGCAATTAAAAGGAAATTTAAAAAAAAAAAAAAAGCAATTGATAAATCCATATAGTGTTTAACAGCCTGATCTGAAGTTGCAATCGTTTGAGACTGTGACAGACTTTGTAAAAGATGATTTCCTCCAAGGAAAGGGATCATTAGCTCACAGAAATGACTAATGTTAAGAGRGAGTCAGTTATTTCTATCAGTGCAGAACCTAAGTATGAAGATTTCACCCATTGCATTATTGCCTATAAAGCAAGTGAATTGTGGATGAAAGAGTGCATATGCTTAGGATAAGTACATATTCATATGAAAGCATGCAATTTAACTTTTGCAGCTGGAATGGGTTTGAGGCAAAAAATTCAGTTATAGGTTGTGTTTGGACTTGAAATTTATGATTAARAGCATCTGCAAACTCCATAAAAACTAAATGTACCTTCCTCCCAGAAATAGTAATAAGATTGTTAATAACGCAGAAAGAGGTCAAAGCTCTGGAACTTGAGGTTTGACCATAAACTAGTTTCTTTGCCATAATTTGAAGAAATTTGTTTTTCAGTTTACAGTGATACTTGATTTCATATTTTCTCCCATTTTTAAACCATTTATTTGTTTCTGTATAGGTATGAGACAGAAAGAATGAAAGGAAACCTATCCATTTCAAAGCAAGATAAGGCCATAATTATTTCACACACAAACTTTGTCACGTGTTAGCAGTATGTCCATCAAATTAAATAGATTGTGTATATTTATTCATGTTCACCTGCAGGAACAAATGAATTAGAAAAGAGACCTTAATAAATACTTTTTTACATCTAAATAAGGAGTAGCTTCTTTCACATCAAGAGATTTTCTTTAGAAATATCTGTTTTCCTGTGGCTTTGAAATGTCAAAAATAAAAACTCTCTTTCAGAAAATGTCTTATTTATTCAGACCTGAAGGGGTTTTTTCCAGTAGTTTATACTTCAGTTTGTACTAACAAGGTGATTTATGCATTTGTACTCTATTTTATCCTTTATCAAAAGTTTAATGCAATCAGTTTGGGGTTTTGTTTCCGTAAAAAGCCTCTGGGCTTTTGATAAAGCTTTTAACTGGAAAMATTTCTACCTTTACTGTTTATCAAGGTTTTATGGCAGAAGTTAATATATTATGTAGGTAGTTGATTTAGATGTAACATAATTTTTTCTCATTTTTTTTATTTACAAGCTTATCTTCTCCTCAAAAGTTGATATTTTCTCCTACTGTAAATGTATCACAATGCAACATTTTTCTKGATTTTAAAATATAGTAAAAATATGAATGGATAATTCAATGCTTCAATTTTCCCATCACTAATATATATAAAATCTTGACAATACCTAAGGTTTCTACTTCTTAGCACATGGACAGTTTAGCTTCTCGTTTCTCCTACATATCAGAAACTGAACACATCTCATAAATGTGGGCAAGGTAGACTACTCCCAACAGAAAAGACAGTATTGAATCATGCTAGGGAAGGATCAGAATATACTTTAAATTCTGTAGATTTTTGGTGAGGGAGCAGTATGAAAACAAAAATTCTTAGTATAAATCTCTAAACATTTTGTAGGCCCTAGTACTGTGATATATTTARTGAGACACATGCTTGAATGTAAATAAAATACCCCTGTTTTGGACTTTTAATGTGTTTTTCTTCTTCAGACTATTTGCTACTACTAGGTGGGTGACAAGTCTGATCTGAGGTGCATTCTGGCTGGCTGAACTCCTAAGCAGTAGTAACAACTTTTCTTCACTACTCACAGGACAAATGAGGTCCATCCATTTTTCCCCTCTAGTTGTTACTTCAAGTGGCTAACAACATTTTCTAGTCTTGTCTTCATGAACCTTAGGGCTTTGTCTCCAATAGCAAACAGTGACATGCTCTGGGAACACATTTGCATAGTAAAGTAATGGTARTTTCCTCTAGTGTAAGTATATCCACACTTGGCACTTTGCAGGAAGCTCAGTGTCCGGATGAGGGGAGCACAGCCAGCCCTGTGGCTACTTGTGTCCTCTGTGAGCGTGGTTCTGCACCATGCCTTCTGCTCTGGTTAGAGAAAGAAAGCAGTTTGTGCAAGCCAAAGTGATCTGTGGTGTAAACCAAAGCAGAGGGGCAGTTGGGAAGTTTGGTCGGAGAGGATGGCTTGATCAAAACAAGAAATGCAATGCAAATACACTCTAAGAGTCTGCAAGTCTGACCTGCTTCCTATGGCTCTCTACTGAGTTAACATGATCTATACCTAGAAGTCAGAGCACTTTGCACATATGAAAATTATGAAATAGTCATTCTTCTGTTGATTTTAGRTAATCATTATCATATTTATTCCTAACCATTGGAAACTTAGGACAGAGATACTTCACCTTTCTGGACTTCTCTGTGAAGTCTGTTCCATACTGTAATAATTTAATCTCTAGGGATTAACAGTCTCAGTTAATGTTGAACATGCTCRCATTGGAATAGTTTCATTTTCCTTMTTTTGGAGAATATTTTGGCAGTTTAGGCCATCCTTGCAATCTACCTTTTTCTCCACAGTTATAAAATATTATCATTTATGGTAATCAGACCCTGGATCTGATATTGCTAGATCACTATCAAAAGTTCCTTCAACACTCTRTGAAGCTAAAAAATAAAATGTGACAATGTCAGAGCTAAACCAGACACCCCTGATGACAGGGACAGCAAGACAAATCCTTGGAACAAGGACAGAACCTCCAAGATCCAAGGCCATAGCCAGTCTCATAACATAGAAGAGGYATATGAAAGAAGACATTTCTTATATTCAATACTACTGATACAAAACGTAACATTGAGGGCCAAAACCTTCAGGCTTTTTGCAGTTATTTGCACAAGATTTCTTTTTTTTTTTTTTTAGAACAAACTTATGATAATTTTATCTATTTTAGTTAAAACAAATAGATACATTGTCAAATCTCAATTATTATATCAACTTCCTTAAATGTTTGTTTTGTTTATCTATGAAATTAAATACAAACACTTAAACTGAGTAAAAGAAATAGCAGATGCTTTTCACATATGGAAGGCATGGCACAACACATTTAGCATGTTCATTTTTGTTAATTGCAGTGGATGTTCTCAGAATCCAGGTATCTCTCCTACTATGCATTGTATAAATGTAACAGGCTTGARCTAACGTTGATTTAATGGTATGTATTCAGAAAATGATTGCTTTATTTGTATTGGTTCAGAGTCATTGACCTGCTTAGGTTTTAGGTAAAGAGAAATTTTATTGGAGTGATAAGCCCCAACATCTATTTCTACTGCTCCTCTACCACCCACCTCCAAACTCATTGTCAAATTCAGCAAGCATTCCTTTTGCAATTCCACAAAATTTTAATTTAATATATTTCACCATTAGCCTCCTAAACTGAGGTGAGTGTCATGGACAATTTCTTGCTCATGTCGTAACCCTGTCTGGCTTCAGATCAACCCACCACTTCACCTTTGCATCACTTGTATTGAGTTCAGTTGCTGAAATATCGTGACCATCCAGATCTACAGTTTTAAGGTTTCTTCCCAAGCTCTGCTTTTTCAGAATCCAGAAGTCTTCACATTTCCTCATCTCCAAGGGTCCCAGGGCCTCACCGTTGCACTTCTCTGTTGTCCTTGTGCTTTTAGGTATCACTGTATCATTTGGTTAGACATGCTTCCTCATGAAGTCCAAAATTAATTTCCTTTATAAAATACCCAAATTCAGAACATTGAATGAACTCTGGGCTAGTTATCTACCATTTCCTAGACTGATGYATCTGTTTTCCAGGGATTAACTGGATTATTGAAAAGCTGCCCATGACCTATAAGCCTCAGGCTTTTCCCTTGCTATCTGATCTTACAATTCAGCATAGATACTCCTCCTAATTATACCAATCAGTAGTCCACAAATGTAACATAATTTGTTCTAATTTTCAGAGGAGCTCCTCTATTATTCTTAGACCATGATGCTTTGCACCTTTCTTTTTTCTCTYTTTCTGAGMGGGAGGATRCTCCAGCTTCTTCAAGGAACAGGTTCCCTTCAACTCAGGAAAACAATTGTCTGTAGAATAACATAACATAACATAACATAACATAACATAACATAACATAACATAACATAACATAGCATAGCATAGCATAGCATAGCATAGCATAGCATAGCATAGCATAGCATAGCATAGCATAGCATAACATAACATATATAGCTAAATTAGTCTTATTTGAAAGGCAAAGTACATTTCTGGTTTAAAATCATAGAATGATGATGACAGCTATTAGATAGCTTATCTTGAATAAAGAACTCTTATTATTAGCAAACTCTTCATGTCTCCTTAAAAATTCTTTAGTTTCTTCTGGTTACACAGACTATCAGAGAGGAACTGTCAAATTCCATTGTCTTCATAAAGGATAACAGAGGAAATCAGAAATCACCAGTTGCCTGTAGAAATTCCCAGAGCAATTTAAGTAGCTAGCTAGCTAGATAAATAGACAGATGATAGATGAGAGAAAGAGAGAAATAAAGAGAGAAA
>CADDXX010000011.1:2572072-2594980 GCA_902810485.1 Alauda arvensis | reverse complement strand
GAAAATAGAGAAAAGTCCTATTGTTATTTTGTTAGAGAAGAGAAAGTCCAGAGTAAGCAGATACATTTTATTTATAAGGAATTGTTCCCTAGGGAAAATTTTCTTTTATACAAGCCAGTCTTGGATCAAGAGTAATAWCACCCCTAAARTATAATRATTACTATAACTRGTTCTGCAKTTTGGGGRTATTTGKGTATTGTGTATGTGTGGCATGTGCCAGCAGGAACTGTCTTTTAGGGGGGTTGATTGATGGTTTTTTTGTTTAATTTTATTTGTTTGGTTAGTTGGTTTTAGACTGGGGTTTTTAGTGTAAAGTAAAATAGGAATTTTGAAATAAGTATTAACAACTGTGCATTTCTCATGCTAAATGAATAAAGCAGTGGTAAATAGATGTGGAATGAATATACTAAAGGTATTTATAAAGTAAGAATAGGGATGATAATGATAATTTATTCCTACAGATGATTCACTAAATAAGTGAATATGCAGTGAATCTCCCCCCAGCCTCTCTGGCAGGGAGTCACTGCAGCAAGACATTACCTAGACTGACATGACACAATTTCACATCTACCTACCTGAGTGCCAGTATCAGACAGCAGAAGCAGAAACACACTTAGGGCATTCCTTGAAAACCATCACCAGCTTTTTTCTTGTTTTTTTTAATGTAAAAAAGAAAACTTTTTGCCTTGATGACATGGCATATATTAGTGCTGGCTACCATAACAGATGTTCTTTTTGTTCTGCTAGGACAAAGCAATTGTTGCAGGCAGTAAGCACTTTGGCTCTTTAAAAATGTTGTGGGAGATGCTATTTTTGAAGGAGAGCAAAAAAATCTCAGAGGATTGAGTAGTTTACAGCTTTTTTTACATGACTTTGTTTCTACAAAGTCTCAAACAGTTGTTKAGGTATAGCTGACAAACAGATCTGTGATCTAACAATTGAAAAGAAAAAAAAAGTTTCATACCAGATGAGGGCAATTTACCCCTTTGCAACACTTCTGAGTTTATCAGAAACAATGAAAGAAATTGAAAATTACCTCCTCTAGTTAGACTTCAGAGAGTGTTAAAATCAGTGCATTAAACCAAAATAGTGTGAAGGGAAATAAAAGGCCACTTTGGGCAAAAATATAAAAGCCAAGCTATTGCTTTAGATGTGGATATTTAAGTCATCTGGCTGATTTTCTGGGATGCCCTGCAAGATATGTAAATTCAAAACAATGTCAAATGTAAAAGGAACATCAAAGTAGATGTTCTACATCTGAAGCCAGATGGAAACACAACACCTCCAGCTTTATACTAATAAATTCTAAACTRCTTCTGTCTAAAAATAATGATCAGATTGTTCAGCTGGTATTAATTATTGATAAAACATAACTTTCCATATATCCATACTTGAAAGTATTGACTTTGAAGTCAGTACTTCAAAGTACTTCAAGACAAAGTGCTTAAAGATGGAAACAAAACTGCTAATATCATGTGTACACATTAAATCTAAAAGGTTGAGTCTGCTTATTTTCATTTTAATCTTTCCTTTTGCTTTCCAAGATATTGGACTTATTTATTTTAGTGTTTTTCAATGAGTAAAGTATTTTACTTCAACATGGTGGTAAAAATCTGATGTAAGAGTAATCAGAAAGTGTATTTTTTTTCCTGGCTAGGTTCATCCTAATTGTCAGAAACATGAAGAAAAATAGAACATAGATCTATTAATTGGAACACAGGAATTCATCCTTATTGAAAATGGATTAGGAAGAAGAGAGATGGTCRTGATCAGCCTTTTATTTTATGTAATGACACATTCTACCAAACTTCATTCTCTGCTTTAGCTGGGGTGTTTTAATGTTATGGCCCAGAAAAAAAAATAATTAAAAAAAGAGCCTAATATTCACTTCAGCTTAAAATATACTTACCTTTTATTGTTGTTGTTGCTTTTTTCCTTTCTTTTGGTTAATCTATTTACAAAGACAGCTATCATTWTACTTAGCTCAGTGCCAGGCATCCAGTTTTATTACTACTCTATCCAATTCCACAACTGATTTGATGAAAATTATTTTGCTGKTAACTTCTATGGTCTTGGGAGTTCACAGTGTTTCTGCTCATGATGCTGTAGTTTCATATTAATTCTGTCAGGTAAGCCAAGTTAATCAGTTTAAACAATCCTGAATTTTTTAAAAACCTTTTTCTCATTCAGATGCCTCTCATCTTTATCTGACAATAAGGTGATTTATTTACTCTGTTATCTTAAAAATGAAGAAGATATTTCCCAAGAAAATACTGAAATATGTACATTAYTTGGATTAGGACTGCCACACAGTGACACTACCTGACTCAGTAGCTGGTGGAYTTTCCTTCTGGATTATCAGTTTCCTTTTAAATTGGAAAAAAATATTGTTGCCAAAATGCATTTTATACATTTTTACATATTTCATTTTGGGAGGGAAGCAGCAACAAATGCTATTTATTCATATGTAGGAATGATACATTCTGAGCACGATTAATTGCCAAATTGTATAAACACCACTGATAATTTTGAGAATGCTTTATTGCTGAATTTATTTTGGCATCCATAGGATTTAGGGGGTTAGCTGCATTTTAGACTTTCAAATACCTTGYAAATCTGGCTTCTTTGTTATGCCTTCCTCTTCCTTATAAGAATCTTTTGTTTATGAAAATAGAGGACTACTCCGATGTTAAGACTATTTTATTACTTCAATAATGTCATAATAACAAGTTTGCCATGCAATTTATAGGAACAGAACCACAAGAAAATATTTTAGGGGTTCTCAAGTAATATCTTGTGAGGATGTACAGGCTAAATTACTCTGAAAAGATGATGGAAGRATCAAGAAACCTGAGTTGAACCATTAAACCAATTGGAAGAGTATTACAGTCTCAGAGTCAGCTGTTTTTATTAATGTGTGTTTGGAAACACCTTGACRATAAGAGATATTTTGAAAAGCTATGGCTTTAGTTGCTCCTAAAACTTCTGACAAAAATATTGTTCTGCAAATGAAGACTGCATCTCATTTTGCCTGCATAATTACTTATCAAATCAGTCACAACTGACCATTTACTATTTTCTTAATGCCTACTGATGYCACTGTTGCCTGGAAACTCTGATTYCTGTGACTGTGGTGAAGAAGTAGAAGCTGGCAGAGCTGCAATGAGACAGCTCTTTGCTAMGGGATGCTTATCAGAGACAAACAAACTTCCGACCTTTGATGAATTTTCACAGGAACAGACATGCMTGAAGCTTATGTCAGAGTTTGTGAAAGATCAACACAAACAAAAGGCTTCTGTAGTGATTTTGACACWCTCTTTTGAGCCTGAAGGAATTAATGGAGGGATGGGCCACCTTTATCGTGGAAGTCAGAATATTATGGACCTCTTGAATAGCTTGGGCAGTTCACAATWCAGCAGTGAAAAGCAAAGAAAAATTTACATCCATTTCATCAATAGTGTATGAGAAGTGATGGGGGGAAGAGAAAGGAAAACTTTCAATGCTACTGGCCATATACACTGGGGGGAAAATGTGACTTTGTACTGGAGGAGTAAAAAAGATTGATAATATAAGAAACAATTTCAAACTTGGAAGGAGCAGWTGTAGGAGAGAGAGATTAGGTGATTGCTATAGAGACCTGAATAAATCTAAAGTTCCTTTAGACTCTCGTGACATAAAGCAGGCAGGTTAATTTAGCATGGGCAGCTCTATACAGGAAGGTCCATGGGACTGTCAGAGAGAAACTGTAGTAGGATCCAGCTTAGGTACTTAGCACAAATTTCTGGCGTTACCTTTCCATAGCTTATCTATTAACTTCAAAACTGATGTCTTAGAAGTTTTATTCCTTGTGTCTGTATTTAGTATTTGGTCAAAAGAGACAATAACCCTATTGCTAGCRATACTTTTATTTTGGATATGCATTATAAATGGGGAGTGGAAAGATGAGAAAACTGATAATTAATCCTAAAAATGGATTTACAACTRCTTCAATAGAACAGTGGATTTAAGCTTTAAAATTATAATTTGCTAAAACTAAAAGCATCAGTGATATATAACTACGTCGCCAAAATCTATCCAGTAATTACAATACTTCTTCAGTCTAGGTTTTTCTTGCTTAAAACACAARGGTGGCTATTAGTTCAAGTGGATATTCCCTCATTTTCTCCAATTCAGAGCACAATACTGATATTGCTGTCATTGGAAGGTATGTCCAATTCTCTTTTTGAATATAATTTGCGTTCTTGAGTTAGTTCTCATTCTTAAAACACAACTTCGGTTTTTGCCTGTAGTTAATGTTAATTTGTCTCTTGCTGGGAGGTTATCTAAAAAGTCATARGTTTTTCTTTTCAGTTGTATCACCTCTCCTTTCAGAATGCAGTGGGCTCAGTGTAAAAGGTAAAATTCAGTAACTGAGTTTCTCTTATACAATTCTTTCTAGTATAGTTATTATTTTTTCACAATTTTTTGAAGTATAACACCTAAGGCATCAGTGCAACTTATGATTTGATATTGAGATGAAACATTTGTCTAGAGCAAACTTTCAGAAGTAAAAATAACAAACATTACTTCTTTCCATTTTTGAAATATTGGTATCATCAAATTTGACTACAGTGCTGCATTGCATTAAAATATTTACCTAATATGCCTTCATAACAGTAAAGGTTTATTTTATTTTCTTTTCCTCGTGTATTAAGAATAAATTCTAATTTGCTTTCTGAGARTTACCACAGTAAGCCAGACTCAATTTGCAAAATGAAACCCTGGGGCCTGGAGGATACTGACAGTGATACGATAAACAGTTCTGCTCTTTTGCAGAGCTTGAAGCCATAAAATAGTTTCAAGTTCAGAAATATTAGACTAAAAACTAACAAGAAAACACAAAATATAAAAGTGTTTAGTTATGCTTTCTTTTTCCTCTTAGAAGCTATTGCAGCTAAAGAGGAGACTAAAAAAAATAGTATTATCTATAAAATGGCAGATAAATTATGATTGAAAGCATAAATCATTTAACACAAAGTAYCCAAAATAATTCTATTAAGATTTCATGCTTTGTTTCTTTCATTCTGACATGGCAGATTACATTAATTTTTTCCTGTGTACTCCACAGCCAATTGCATGGCATACATTCCTCAGTCATAGTTCATACATTATCTATGCTTAGCTTATTCATCATCACGTTTACAGATGGGTGTTAGATCACAATTAGTTTTTGCACTAATATGAAAACTATTCAAGCTACTAGGCAGACCAAATTCTTAAATGTTAGGGAAATTTTGGYCTCTGTATAAAATTACAACAAGATAGATCAGGCATTTTCTCAATGTCTCATTTTCTTCTAGGTATTACATAAGGACATTTTTATTTGGTTGAGCAAAACCAGTGGTTTTCATTTTGTTTTTCTTTTTGCTTTCATTCCTTCTCTGATTCCAACAATTCTTTGAAAATTAATGAAATATTCCATTGTTTAACAAYGGTTAGAAACACTAAATTTGTTGACATCTATAGTGAATTGATACACTACAACAGTAATTGTAGCAAAAAAAAGTTTAAACAAAAGTTCCCAAGAGGTTATGCAAAGGAAATAGAAAAGGGGGCTACAAAATAAATACTAAAACTACAGTACAGTAATGCACTAGTTCTATCTTTTCCACTTTAAAATAACAGTTCATAGGGAGAGGACTTCTTTTAAATAAAAAATCTTTCCAAAATTTCTTTATGGAACTATATTTATCTGCTGATCTTCATGCCCCTCCTGGCAGATGTGGCTGTTTTATCTGTTCATACYAACATTTCTAAAGTTTTCCACTTGCTGCCTTTGAAATAATGAACAGTTGTTGAAGCAGAACATCAGCTAGCTTAGTAATTGGACTTGCTGATTAGTCATTTGTTAATGACAAACCCCCTCTGCTAGATGTGCTGAGAGAAGGAAGAAGTTCTTGCTGTGGAAGCAAATCTACCTTGTGTATACTCAGAGGCCTTAGGTATCGTTTATCTCTAATTACAGGGTGTGTGTTTGTGTGTGTATGGGTGTGAGTGTGTGTGTGTGGCTGCCACAAGCTCTGAGGCCTTGAATTTACGAGGCAGCAGCATGGTAGGATAGTATGGTTTGAAATATTATTATTCCTAGTCATTATTCATAGTCATTGTCTCTGGCATCTACTTGCTGGTCAGCCTCACCTCTGTGCCCASTAAAAYCTTGGAACAGATCACCTTGGAAGATACATTAAAGCATATGGGAGACAGGAAGGGGATTGGAGACAGTCAGCATGGCTCCACYAGGGACAAATMATGCCTGACTWATCTAGTAACTGCATCAGYGGACAAGGGAAGAGCTACAAATCTCATCTGCTYGGACTTCTGTAAGGCCTTTAATATGGTCCCTCACAACATTCTTGCCACTAAATTGTAAAGACATGGGTGTGTTGAATGCACTTTTAGGTGGATACAGAATGGGTTGACTGGCCATATTTGAAAGCTTACAGTCGGTGGCTCAATGGCCATGTGGGAAATTGTGCTGAGTGCTGTATCTCAAGGGCCTAYACTGGGACCAGTATTATTTAATATCCTAACCAGYGGCATAGACAGTGGGACTGAAGCAAGCCTGCAGGTGATACCAAGCTGAGTGGTGCAGTTCATGSTGCTGGAACTTTCACAGGCTTGAGGACTGGGCCCAARTGAAGGTTTATGAAGTTCAACAAGGGCAGGCAAAAGGTCCTGAACCTGAGGCAGGGCAACCCTAGGTAACACTATGCACAGGGGGATGAATGGATTGAAAGCAGCACTGAGAAGAAGGACTTGGACACCCTAGTGGACAAAACAAGGGAAATGAGCTGTCARTGAATGCTCATAGCTCAGAAAGACAGTCATATCCTGGGCTGCATAAAAAGAAACATGGTCAGCAGGTTGAGAGAGGTCAGTCCCACCCTCTACTCTGCTCTTACAAGACCCCACCTGGAGTCACTGAATCTGACAGATGCTGGTTATGCTGTGTTTCTTCTCACATGCAAGAAAGGGAATKCAGCAACAAATAACCAAATTCACTGCATGCTCCTAGTAAGCACAGTTATGCTTATATCTTTCAATTGCAGCTATTTTAACCTCTAAACTGGAAAAAGAGGCTTCTGTCTACGGAAGGGGTATCAGCAAAGTTTACTTTTGACTTATCTTGGTCAGTCTCAGAAAGGACTAATATTGTATTTACACAAACCTCAGTTCTTCCCCTTTCCTTCTTTATACTCTAGGTACAAATTCAGTTATTTGCTCAACAAACTGACTTATTTTTCTCTAAAACCCACCTAAGACACAGCTTCTGGTATGAACTTCCAGCACAAAGCAATTTTTAACTCTAAAGTGATCTGTTTGTGTGGCTGCAAACTAAAAGCATGAATGAATGAAGTACATATAAGAAAGGCTACATATGTTTTTTAGAATTATATTTAGAACCTGTACTATTTAAAATTAAGTGATCACATATAACGAAAGTATATTGCATCTAACAGCATAAAAGCTCAGGCTTTTCCATTTCTCATTTTAACTGCCTGCATAGCATGAGCAGTGAAATCCCAAGTTTGTTTGCATCTGCCAATATGTACGTGTCATTGGATTGCACTGGGAGCAAATCATTGTGTGTGTTGTAGCCACCATGAAAAATAAACACAGCAAGAAAACCAGCAGGCAAGTAAATTCTATGTTACTTTATCAGCTGATCAGCAGGAGGTACCTTTACCTTCAGCAGCTGTCATTTCCCCAGCTCCTCTACTTATATCCCTCATCATGCAGAGGAGCCAAGGTCAGGCCACAGAACTGTATCACCTTCACAATATCAGCAGGGCTGAGCTTTCCCAGCCAAGTGAATGGGTGAGAGAAAGATAGATGAGGTTGCTTTCAAACCAACCTTCCCGTTCCACAATACTCTGAACAGCTGCTAAGCCACCTGGCCTGCCACAGGATTATACCTTATTTAATTCTCATCCACAAGACCCCAAACACTGTATTGTATTGCCATTTCTGACTGCATGAAAAAAGATCCTGWTTTTTTATTCCTTACATTGTTAGTTGGAATAAAACCTGTTTTCAGTAAACAGATCTACTAAAGAAAGTTACAAGAGGTGAATACATTCTATTAACTAAATGGATAGCTTTTGGGAAAAGCASTGTACAAAAACATGGCAAAGTTTGAACAGAAGTTGAAGACCAAGAGAATTCATTTGTGTGTTCAGAACACAGAGCCCTGGGTACTACCAAACTCATCTGTGCTCTGATCATATAGTCATTTGTCAGAGATATAAGTGTATTTTGGCAAGGTTTTGGTAACATGGTGGCTACAGGGGTGGCCTCTGTGAAAAGCTGCTAGAAGCTTCTTCCATGTACAACAGAGCCAATCTTGACTCCAAGAACGATCCACTGCTGGCCAAGGCAAAACTCATTAATGTTGGCAGTGCATCTCTGGGACAATGTATCTAAAAGGAAAAAAATGCTGCATTATGACAATTGCAGCCAGAGGGGAGAAGATAATGAGAACCTCCATTCCTCATACATCTGCACCACTAAAGGCCAGGATGTAAAGAATATCAGCAGCAAAGTTGAGCCATGGAAGAGGGGAAGGCGAGGGRGTGGGAGGAAAATATTTTTAAGATTTAGCAGTTCTTTTCTCATTATCATACTCTGCTTTAATTGGTAACACATTAAACTAATTCCTCTGAGCCACGTTCGTTTAGACTGTGACAGTAACTGGTGATTATCCTTCCTATTCTTATCTTGACCATTTTTTATRTTTTGTCTCCACTGTCCAGCTGAGRAGAACAGCAATAGAGCAGCTTTGGWGTGTACCTGGTGTCCAGCCAAGTTCAACCCACCACAGAGCAAAAAGACTGAAGGAATTGGAAAGCAAGTGGAGAGAAGATATCACACACAGCCATAGAAAGACTGCAGATATTGGGGAAAAAATTGTAAAAATAACTAGTAATAGTACTTAGCAAACACACCTGGAAGTCTTGGAGATACAACTTGCACAATTCTTTCAACTAACTTTCTAAGCTTTCTGCAACTGCATCACTAGGGAAGATTGTGATAGGCTCAGTGATATGAAATTGTAGAAAGAGATTTGAGGTAAGACAGCAGCACCAACATCAAATGTATTCTTTCTAGTTCATCCACCAAGAGCGACTATCAGGAGGTTCCAGCAAGCACAGGTGGTCTGTCCCTTTCTGATATGTCATGAGAGAGATTMAAGGACCACCTAACAAAATAAAGAAGTACATGGTATTCAGAAAGTAGTCTCACTGGCATTGCCAGGTTGCTAGCTGCACCATAGAGATGTTTGGGTTTTTTCAAKTAAGAAGTCTAGATGGCTAGATAATGAACAATGTGCTGGCTATTTAAAAAAGATTTGGAGAAAGATCCACAGAACTGAGAATTTAAAAGCCTAATTTCTACATTGGCCTTCTGTAGAGACTGGATTAAAAATAAAATTGCTGGGCATGGGAAWAAATATGCTTTATTCAGGAGAGACAAGATTTTCTAAGGAAACTTATTTCCCACAAAACTGATGGACCGATTAAGAGCAACATAGTAAGACTTCATAAGTTTTCAAAGAGATCCTTGAGGAAACTAAGATGCAGCAAAGGTAGAAACTCATTGCTAATTGGCCAAAGTATAGAAGAGAGATAATGAAGGTGAATGATCAGACCTAATTATATCAGCAAGAGGAATTCAATRCAGATCCAGAATACATAGGAGAAAAACTTTCTTATTCTGTATAAACAACAATGATCTTTATCATGTCTTGTACCACTGAAGAATAAATATGAATACAATAGGGCATATTTCAATGTTAGTTCAGAAAACAGCATTAAAAAAGGAACAGGGGAAACGAAATTAAACCATAACATGAACTCAGATTTTCAATGTAGTATGCAGACACTGTCTTTATCACAGAGAGATAATGTGCAACTTGGAAGCCAGAGAGGATGGAGAAGGGCAACAAAAATGACACAACAATTTGCACCATACGTATAAGGAATGAACATAGTAAACATTTATTCAGGTAATGACTAAATGAACTAAACTTCTGAAGCTTTAGAATAGACATGAGAAAATAGCACAAAACTCCACGAGGAGCAGGGAATGAGCAAAGAGGAAATAAATGTTAAGATTTTCTAATATCAGAAATAAGGGATAGATAAAATTCCCACCTATTAGGTTTCAGTTCAAAACAAATCAGCATTATTACTATTTGCAATTTGAACACATATGGCTTTTAACTTAATGATCACAAAAAAACATCAACAGAAGTCTAATATTCAGAGAAAATTACATTTCAAAARTTAAAGGGTCCATAGCGATATTCTAAGAATACAAAAGTTATGTGATAAAATACAGACTATTGTTGACTGGAATGTGTAGATAATGATAAATAAAAAGAAAATAGAAAGCTTTCGTTCTTCAGCTCTTCTGCCTTATAAATTATTAGAAAAAAATTGATTTAATTTTCTTTCCTTTGATCAATTGTTGACTACTTCCATACCTCAGTTAACTTACTCTATTAATTATTTTGGRTTTTATTTTAAGCCAGACCCTGATAAGTCAAGAGAAACTTCATGGTGTAGCATTTCTCATGAAAATGTGACAGAAATATGGAGAATGTTTCTTTTTTTGTTTTATATTTACTCTGCATATCCCTAATAAACAAGTTTATCATATGAGTCCCTGAAAACACAATTCTATTTATTATTCACTTTGAAGTAGAGAATGCAATTTACTGCATGCTTGTAAAAGGCCTCATAAAATATACTACATATATTAATAATAATTTTATTTTGTTGTATTACTGTGTTCACTGAATTAAGGAAAAAGGAACAGTGATTAACATTTTCCTYTACAAATCTAGATTTCCCATCAACTGCTTGTACTTCAAACAGCTACTAGGTATTACTCATAAAAGAATGTTAGAAAAAAATGCCAACAATTAGCCTTAAAAASAAAGGCACTTTGGGCTAAACCCCAACTACATGATTATGTATAAATCTTTGATAAAGAGACAAAMATATCTAATATTCTTCAATTCTGCAGCCACTACATGAGAAAAACTTGTGGTGCTGTCAGAAGGAACAGATTTCAGCATGGCTGAAATTACTAGTTCAATAAACAGTTTATTAACCACACTTCCATTTATTAGTCAGTAGATGAAAATATTGTGGTGGGTTTACTTTTGTGGGCTGCCAGACATCCATGCAGTTGCTTCCAGGACAGAGGGAGAATATAAGATGGAAAAGGTATGGGTTGAAACAAAAACAGATATATCAATTACCAACTACCATCACAGGAAAAACTGACTTGATTTGGGGAATTTAATTTACGGCCAGTTAGAAGTAGAGTAGGATGGGAAAAAGCAAAGCTAAAAACACAGAAGACCTCCCCCTACCACCCCTTATTCCCTAGTTCAATTCATTCCTGACTCCTCTACATTTCAGTCTTCTCTCTCTTTCTTTGCAGGATTTTTTTTAGCCTTTCCTAAGCACATTTTCCCAGAGATACCACCTCCTGAAGGGTCTCAGCTGTGTCCTGCAGTGGCTCCTCCAGAGTTCATTGGAACTGGAAGTTTGTGGCATCACCCTTCTCTTCCCTGCACTCCAGCTGGCAAAATCTTGCCACCTGCACCTAGCAAAAATATGTATAATGGACTTGAAAATCACTCTGAATACTTTGGAGGAAATGTCTGGGCTACTGATGGTCCACATGGTTTACCTTCATGAGAAACATTTGTACAAATAGAGAGTAAAAATTAACAGTTAGGTCAAGGAAAGAAATATGTAAAAGCTGAAATGGTTCAAGTTGAACAGGTCACCTGTATGATGAAGTTATGACAGGAGCAAATTTCTTGCAGGAATCAAGAAAGTAAAATGCAGGATGCATTATTTAGCCTACATGAACAATGGTCTGGAAAAGGAGAATGAAGAAGAATYAAACAAGCCTGGCTTTTCAACTGGGAGGAAAAAACAACGGTATTCTTGCTARCCATTGTCAGACATATGTTGCRTGTGTTTATGATTTTCTGTGTGTATATAAATGTAGACACAGGACTGTTGTAGGATTCCAGGGTCCTGCCTATCTCCCCTTGATAAGGAGAAAAAAAAAACATCTGAGACTTCAATGATACTCAGATAAACCACTACCATTTCTTCTTTGAGAGCAGCATAGAGTGCTTAATTTGATCCTGAATGCCAGAAATGCCACAAACAAATGGCATTTCTAAGAATGCACAGTTTAAATTTTAGGCATCTTATGAGCATTTCTTAGACTAAGATTTAATGAATATTTGGCTAGGAAAAATGGCAAAGATCAAGACAGTAATTATGTTGGAAAATATTAGATACACTTTTTAGGTATTCCAGGAATCAACTACTTCTGGGTTTTAGTTTTAATATACAGGGGAGATATTGATCTATTTCMACCTTAGAGTCCCAAAAATATTGAAGATACATAATTAAAGTGCAGGGACAAATCATCCTGGGAGATTAAACAGTTCAATTATGAAAAGGTCAGCTTCATGTTGATAATAAACTTTTGATTACTTTTCTAAAGCTTATATATAGAGTTACACCAAAAAATGTACATCTTGTGAAACGAAAAATCGTATTGTTTATCTTGAAAAGTGTTACAGAATATGAAACTTGACCTTGACTTCCTCATCAACCAACTAATCTGTTTTCTCCATTGTTCCCTATAAAATTAAATGTTTATGTGGAAATAAAGAAGAATTTTAGTACAAAATAAAGAAAACTTTAAGTACCTACTTTACATGTAGGCTTCTGCACAGGAAGAGTAAGGTGTCTACAGATTTGTGACAAAGCTTTTTATGTCCAAATCCCTAACATTCAGAGGCTTTTTTTAATGTCGGTTAAATTCTTTGGAGTTGTTAAAGTCACAATCAATTATGTACACAAATTAACTAACAAGGCTTAAAATTTAATCTTTTTCAAACAATGAAAAAGCTGGATTTACTAATCAAGAGTCTAATGGTCAGTGCATCTTCCATAGCTGGTTGGCTCCAGTCTGAGAAGACAGAGGAATACAATTTGTTGGGATCATTTATAAAGACTCATACTCTAGTGGCAGAAATAACAACACTCTTTTCCRTCAATCCATCTCCCTCTGGGAGCTACTAAGGAAAATATCTCACAAAATCTTTCCTCAAAAGAGAATGAAAAGACCGGTAGTTTTTAAATGGTTTCCACAGAAGACATAGAGGTCTGAAGGACACASAGTAGACCAAATAAATTTGTAATCTGCAGAACTGTAAATGCCCTATTCTTTTTGCCACATTGAGGAAAGAGGTATCTTTTCTGCTTTCAAATATTAGACTGCACATATACTCCCTCCTCACAGGGAAACAAAGGGTTTTTTATCTCCATCTATAGACACAGAAGGGTCATGAGAGCAGAGCAAAAAAGCCACATTATTTTCTATCTCCATTTCCAAGTTTTCAACATAGTCTGTAACCCAATGATGACCCCCACCAATGTTCCCTAGGCACAATAATTCACTGAACTGGCTGATCTTTATCTCAATTTCTGGGATCTTATGCTGGGACTCAAGGCCTAGTAAAAACCTGATAGATGATATCTCCGATGAACCTACCTTAGCTGGTGCCCTGAAGTTCATTTTATATTTGTGTGATGTGCACTGTGAGATATCATAGGAAAAATATTCCAAAAAGTTTGAGGACCTCTTGGCCAAGGATAATGTGTCTTTAACAATTACCTCCTTTTTCCTTGAATTTCAGCATAGCAAACAGTTTTAGAAAGATTATGTCCTACGGAAATCTCCTTTGCTGCTGGTCTTATTACTCTCAATCTTCCAGTGTCTATGTGTATCTTATCTTTCTTTATTTCCTTTCATATTCCCCTTGGGGTTTTTTTGTCACATCATTCATTATGTTTTGTGGCACTTTTTCTATTTATTTKTAGTAATTCTAGAGATATCCAACAAGGTGTCTACATGCAATTGTATGTGCCTCTTTCTCAAACCTTCACAAGCAAAGGAATATGCATATGACTGTGCTTACTCTGAGTCCACATAAAATAGACTAGTCAATAAAATGTTGCCTTCTTGTCAATATCTTCTCAATCTTATGAGAAAGTCTCATATTCCAGAATGAACTTTAATAATTTTTTAAAGATCTTCAGTTCTGTTTTCGAACAGAGCTAATTTTCAAACATTTAGCTAAATGATAATAATTTTTTTAATTGTCTATATAGATATGGTTTGAGTTTTGCACACACAAATTAGTGCAATCTTTTTCCTTTGAGTTTGAACTATCAAAAAATTTAAAAAACAATATCACAAGAGGAAAGTACATAAGTACAGAAAACCAACTAATCTTATTTTTTGCTGTAAGGGTCTTAAAAAAGCCACAGCAGATTTATCTTTATTCTTCTATAATTGAAACTTCCATATTTTACATTGCTATTAATTTGTGAGTTAGAAGTCAAAGAAATTAGTACTCCTGTAATATACACATACCTATTTTCTTCATCACAAGCATAAATTAAAAATAAATGTTACTATCACTGTTACCCAAACATTTTCTCACATTCATGATACATCCTGCAGTCACTGGATGTGCTGGTTTGGAAATTTTCTGAAAGCTATGACAATCATTTTTTGGAAAAAAATGTATTTTTTTAGATGCATATCACAGACTAATTACCACCCTGCCTTCTGAATGCACCCGTTGGTGTGTTATGGAAGTAAAAGATCTCAGAAAGTTAATTCTCTTTAGCTATCATTATATATGATATAGAGAGAAAAAAGAAGAAGCAGAGAAAGAATTCCTGATGATGGTAAGGAAATTTAGCTACATATTAAATAAATAGCACAAATATATTAAATACCAAAGTAAAAGTTGTAAAATTATGTATGTGAACTTAACAAGATAATGAGAAGGCTTTATTTGTTCAATACAAAAATTAGTTCAACACTACTACTGTAAGTATTTAGCTGCTGTTTGTCTCTGAAGACAATGAATCTTAATGGATTTGAAACAGTTCTTTTTCAAAATTATAACTGACAACCATTTTTACTGTCTCTTCTCCCAAGGGCTCATCATCCACTTCTTCTGTGAGCAGTAGACAGAAGTTGTTCTGTGCTGGAGTTTTTGGAACATATTTTGTGCCAACRTCACATGACTGGTTGGTAAAGGTGTGTTTCATTCTCCTCTCTTTTTCTGGTCTTCCCATTTATTTTCAAAATACAAAAACTAATGGCTTAATGGAAGGCAGAGGCATGAAAGAGTATGTGTCTGGAAATGTAATTAATTGACATTAAAAACCTATATGACTGCAGTTCCTGTAGTTCAGTACAAGTTACATAGAGAGGGTTGCTTCCATTACTGGATTTTCAAATAGAAAATCTGAGTTTCTCTACTTCTTTATAGGGCTGTAAAATTCTGGTAAAAGTCCTCTTATTCCAAATAATACTTAATATACTATTTTATTCCCTGTCCTTTTACAAAAAGAAAATTCCTACATAATTAGTTCTTCTCAATAGCAGTGGTGTACTTCATCTAAACTATCATATTACACTGAATAAATAATAAAATCTATTTTTTATTAACCCATTATTTATTAAATCTAATCTTTATTTTTAAAAGTTAATGAAACTTTTTCACTTAGTTATTCATTTAAACTACCAACATTTAAGATCACATAAAGAATGCAATAGTTAAAAACAATCTGGAAATTTCTTTAACTAGGTAAAAAAATGAGCAGACTGGACAAAATTTTAACAATGTTCCCCATGTTTGTAGAACTTCAGTGTTTTGTTAAAGAAATATAGCTCTTTGGAATCTATAAGCAGATGCAAGGCAAAAAAAAAACAAGACATAGATATAAGTAATTGAATTTGAATTTGATTAAAGAGCATAGGACAATGGAATTAGTTTGAAAAAAGACTACAGAATACAACAGAACCTGTTGGTCTTTTCAAGGCATTCACACTGGAAGACTCCTAGAATGATATCACTTAACTTTCAGTGTTTACAGCATTAGTAGCTGTACCTGAATTAACTGCCTAGTCTTCCTTTTAAAATCAATAGAAAGAATTTAAGTATCTCTCTCAAATATCTACCTCATAATAACAAAAAATCATTTATTTGAACTAACTCCTGTGATTTTAAAGGGGGACTAAGTGCCTATCTCATATGCTAACCTCTTAAGTCCAATGACATATATCCAGCTCCAAAATCTAAATTTTAGTCACTATGAACATCTCAAAAAACTCAAATGTATGGACCTACATGTTCATAAAAGGCTGGAACTTACCTGATTCTGGGAATAATACATGCAAGTTTGTTCAAAGCAGTGTCACACTCTTTAGACTGTTAGTACCACTTCTAAATCTTTGAAAAAAATTGTTAGAGTTTTTCTCCACAGTGGAATCTGTAAATTTCTGCCATCCAGTCCTAAAGTGGGAAAGAAGGGATAAAAGTCTTTCTTTTCACAGTAATTCAATCATTTTACCTAATTATGAGACAAATTAATTTGAAGTGGAATTCAACCTTATAAAATTAAATCTCTGTAATTAACTTTCATGATTTGAAAACGTGTGTTGCACCAGGCAATGCTAATAAAGATATTTACTTGATAATAATTCTGGCTTCTTTTTGTACTCCATGGTGACAGATGACCTGGTTGTAAATAAGGTTGGCTGGACACTGGAATGTCCTTAGTACCCAGTAAATTAGAGGTTGACATGGGGTAAAACTTTTTAAACGAAAGCCAATTCACCCTTTGAGCAGAATGACAGGCTGATGTAACTATGCTGTCCTTGCACCCAAACTTGCTCTTTCAGAGGAGTAGCACACCTTTCTGTATCTCATAACATACATCCACAGAAGCCCAGAAAACAACAGGCTACTCCAGTTTCTATTGAAGTCAAGGGAAATGATGTAATAAATTCTTGCAGGAAGACTTTTGGAGTTTTCTATGAGCATACAATGCATATACCATATAACAAATAGCTTTGCAAGCACATTACCTACAACAAATATATCTTACTATGATTAAAAAGGAAAACATATAGAAAGGAGAGCAAAGATATATATGTGTAGCAGACAGTCACTAGAGACTATGTGTCACAGTAGTTCTGAAAGTTAGARCCAGCAGCTCCTGTCAAAAATGCACATTTATCTAATTATTTAAAAGGGCTGACTTCTGCATTATTGTAGACATTGCCAAGACAAGATAAACTTATGACAGGCATATTGAAGCCATTATGTAGAATATTGTTGAATTCATGACAGGCCATAACTCTTGTGCAACTCTGCTTGCATATTAATTCAGAATTCAGCAGACAGTTTTGAAGAAATTAGATGCTTTGAGAGAATAAATTTGGCCTTTGAGACAAAGACAAAACATGGTTTTCAAAGCTTCCTGCTATCTTTGGTAGTGAAAACATTAAATTACAATGCAACAGTGTTTGTTTCCTCTGATAGAGAATGCAGCTTATGTGATACATTGCAAATATGTATCCTAGACAGCATTCTAGATATTTCCATTTCAACTGTTATCAGGGGGTTGTTGATTTTTTTTTTTTTTTTTTTTTTTTGCAGGGAGAGAGATAGGGAATATTCTGTGGGGTTTTTTGTCGTTCACACTTTTTTGTGTTTTCTAATAGGAAAGCATCCAACTAAGATTTGCTTTATTAAATTATCATCTAAATGACCACAATCAAAATTTTCTAGTGGATAAATAATAATATCAGTCTCAGAATCCAACAGGTACTACTCAGGATTCCACCTGGGTGCAAATCAAATGCCTTTTTAAAAAAACTTTTAAATTTATCCAGAATTCATCACCAAAAGGAAGGAATATTTTCCATTTTGATGGCGTTCTGTAATATGAGCCATTGAACAACTACTCTGAATTTAGAATTTGAATGAATTTGGAGCTCAGAATCATTATGTCATCCAGACCAAGACAGATGAAAAAGATGTTGATTCATTTTATGTTACACAACTGTACACTGAAATCTCTAAATCTACACAGAATGAGTTGTATATATCTCTCCTCAGAAGCAGTAAGTTTGATTTTCAGAGATTGATTAAGCATAGAATTAAATTTCATGGGTACAAAGTGTAACTCCTATTTTTTTATGTAAACCAAACCCTCTTATAAACACAGTACTCCTGCAGAAAAAGAAGCAGGGAARCAGAGTGCTGATAGATTAGAAACTGAGTGAAATGTTAGGGAAAGAAAAGTTTTTTTAAAAGCATGCAAAGATTAATTTCCAGACCCTGRTTTAAAACAACTAAATAATTTTACCAGCTATTGGATAAAATATCTACTCTCTATAAAGTCTTTTGAAGTGCTTTTCAGACCTATTGTCATGTACTGTCCCAGTTCCTATYATGGCTTCTTGAATTATTTGAAGTAGATTCTCTTCAAATAAATATTTAAAATCCTATTTTATCTCAGAATCATTTACCAAAAATACTCAGGTTTGACATTTCTACACTACATATACCTTGACTTGAGTAWGTCCAAGGATCTATAATTTGTGAGACATTAAACACAAAATGTCTTTGGCCAGAAGCCTGATTCACAGAGGCTTTATTTTTTAAGGKATTTAAAAATATATTAACACAATTCCACTGTAAATTTTGCCTCTTTTTTCCTTTATTTTTATCAATACGGCTCATTCTGTTGAAATTGCTAGTATTAATGAGATCAAAAGCTCTTCAATTATTGCAAATTTGACTTTAAAGAAACACTACAGGAGTTCAGACCAAAGATAAGTGGGAAGGGGGAGCCAAAAATAACCAACACTCAAACATCACAATGCTTCTTTGGGTTTTTGTGTTTTAAGTTGTGTGTGTCTCTCTGTGTGACTGTGACAAATGATTTTTCATCTCTATCACAATGATGACCTGATTCCTTTAGCCTTTCTGATTCACAAAAGYCATGGGCCTTTACATGTCTTACAATTCTTCTCCACCTTGCAAAGGGGTCTGAAAATGTCCTGCCATAAGAAACACAATTAAATCACTGAAAAAAGAGGAAGACCTAACAATATTTTGCCATGTTCAGCTTGCATGTGAATTGCTTTCCTCTTCACAGAGGAAACTGGAAAATGCCTGTGACCAGTGGTGGAAAATGTAATGACCCATTCTTCTGCTTTGGAATATTCCATTCCATGGAATAACTAACAAGTCAATGCTTTTTGGAGTATTAACTTTTTTTGTCTGTAGTTTAGGAAACAAATCCCAGCAATGAAGACTGTCAAGCTTCCCTTGGGCCACAGGCAGTGAGTTGGTCTCTATCACTTGAATGATGGATCTACTACTTCCACTACATTGCTTTGAACAGAGTTTAAACCGAGCAAATTTCAAAGTCCCAATCCCAATCTTATAATTTACTTTGGTAAAACAGAGGTTCTATGTAATGAAAACATTYCTACAAAAGAAAGAAATTAAAAAGACCACTACTTCAGTATGTAAAAGTGGAGCTCCTCTTTAAACAAGTCATCTCTCTCCTCTAGTCTCACACACAATGGAGGGTTGTCTGAATTAACTTACACCCCTTTATTTCAAAATGCTCCTTCTTGCCTTCCATCTGCCTTCCTTATCAGTATTTTTCATGTTATGTTTATGCAGAAAACTTTCAGGCAGTTGTAGAGCGTGATAAAGTCACCCCTGATCTGCCTTTTCTCCAGGCTGAACACCCCAACTCCCTTACCCATTCCTGATAGGACTWGTGCTCCAGACCCTTCATGAGCCTTTTGTTGCCTTCCTGTGGATGTGTGCAAGCATCTCAATATCCTTCCTAAGTTGGGAGGCTCAGAACTGGAAACAGTATTCAAGATGTGGCCCAGCCAGTACAAARTCATCCTCCAAACCATCCTCCTTGTCCACTGTGCTGGCACCTTCCCTGTTTGTCAAGCAGGTCCCACAAGAAAGATTCTTACCATCATTTCAATTCAGCTGTTCCCTTTGCTGATATAGGTCTTTGTGAAGTTATGTCCCTTACTTTCATCAGAGGAGTTTTCATTTTGTATAGCCTGGCAGGAGGTAGGTTCTGATAACACAATAAGGAAGAAAGATCAGTCTTGAAATAAAATTTAAGGTATCATTTATCTAAGAGATAACAGATAATTTTTTCTGTTATTTTATAAAGGAATGATACGGCACTCTATCACTGAATTCTGCCTGGATGAAGTGTGACAGGTACAAAACAATTGTGGGTGTTTTCTATTGAAACAAGACTGACTACAGGAAGTAAATTGAGAAAACCTACACAATCCTCAGGCATTTTCATATCTTTTTTTCCCCCCAAAAAAATAAAATCTGCTGGGTTTCTTTCAACAATCTGAAACTTCTGCCACAAAATTACTTTGTTCCCATGAAGCAAGCCCTAGAGCAGCAATGGAAGGTGACTGCATATTTAAAATCAGAATTTATTTTGGATATTTTCATTTGATTTTTCTCAGAGTGGAAGCTGAAAWGAAGATACTTTACCCTTTTAGGATGGTCATGAAAATTACATTCTTTATTAACATTTGACCATATATTGCTTCAAGGAACATTCAGGACATGAGACGAGCTCAACCTGCCACATTAACACTAGAAAATTCAGAATAAAAATTCTCCACCTGAATAATGACACTGACGACTGGGAATAACTCAGTAATAATAGACTACTCAATGTCACTTGGTGGTGACACACTCCCAAGGACCCATATTTGGCCTGCTCCATGGGTTAGCCAGGACACAAAGMAGGGCAGAATAGACTCAACTGTGACAAGGATGCAAGCGATATCTGAAGAACAAGAAGTAGACACTTTACAACAACATCTTCCCATCTAAAGACAAACTCCTACTACACCAGAAGAGAGGTAAGGACCCTGAAACTGCAGTATAATAGACTGMCACAGAGTCAGGGTCCTAATATTCCCTTCCCTAGACTTTTCTATTATTTCTGTCAGCTTGAAGCAATGGGAAAGAAATATTTCAAACTAACAAAGTTGTGTCATTAACTTTGAAATCTATGTGTTAGGTCAGGCATATCTGGCAAAGCTAAAAACAGACAAAAAGTTGTCTAGCAGTGATGCAGTCAACATAGTGACCCCATAAATTAGCATTTCCAATTAGGTCAAGCAGGAAGAGCCTGCTCACAATATTTCGGTTAACTAATCTGGATGTAATTCAGCACCATTTCCTGCAGGACTGTGAATGAGCTAAAGCACAGCTGATTTTTCACTGGACTATGTTTCTGGCTGTACCTACATATTTATTTCCTCAGCTTGAAATTTAGCACAGCTGTTCAAGCACCACATATAAMTCTTTAGACTTCAGAAAAGTAAAATGTATTCACAAAATAGGGAAAGTTTCTGGGTCTAGTAAAACAGTAAGAACATTTTTCTGTGCACAAGAGATCWAGAGAAAGCAAAAGCTCTGTCTAGTTCCTGCCCTATACACATTTGTGGCACTAGTAGAGTCTCTGTACAGCTGAACTCTTTAGACACTTGTAATGTCCAAAGAAAATAACAGAAGATCAGGGGAACAGGAACACTGTGAACAGTCAAATGTTAATAAAATGAAATCTGTACAAAGAACAAGAAGAAATGGAATAATGGAAAGAAAAAATGAACACTTTAAAAAAGAACACTGAAACATATATTAAAAATTGGGTGGGGAAACTTGGGTCACCAGTAAAAGTTTTACTGAAGYAAGAAAGATGAAAAAAATGCCATTTTCCCTAGCAGAGTCAAAGCAAGTACTCTTCAGAAAGTTTTGTCTTGTATTTTTTCCAGAGTAAGTGAACATTGTGTAAAATGGAATAGTTTTACTTRAAAACAAAAACTCCAATGAATGCTTGAGTGCATTATTCTGCCCTTACAGGTTTTTGAAGAYTGTTGCTTCTGCTATTCCAGACCTTTAATCAAACTTTGCTCTTCTATAGGTAAAACTTCCAGTTTCTCCTGATTCCGTCCGTTGGTGATAGAAATGGAGGCAACTGATTTTAAAAATAGGCTTGTAAGGATTTKCTTTGTAATAAAGAATGAGCAACTTTTTTTTTTCTTTTTCTCATTTACCCTTAATTCATGCTCTAGTTTTTATTAATTTTTACCCTTACAGTGTTAATTTTTAGATTCCTCTCTCCACTTCTTCAGGACTGCAGTATAGTCTTCTGGGCCTCTGGTCATAATTTTAAGCCTATTCACACCCAGCAATACACATGACAGATTGCTTAGAAGAGSCATGTCTACTACCAGTGTATTTTTTGATGCTACAAAATAATGCTATCTGCAAATCTAGCATAAAGATTCAATCATGTAAGTCCTTACTGAGACCCTTTTCAACTAAGATTTGATTGTAAAAGTGCTGATAGTTAAATTTACTTATATGGGTAATATTACCAGGTTCAGTAAAATTCTTCATTAATTTAAATTGATCACTGGCAAATTTCAGAAACATTTTTTTATACAGTATAGATTATAAATGTATTTAAAGAAACAAAATCTCATTTCTTAAATTGAACCAATGGACATTCTAAACTTAAATGCATGAATAGTCATATTATGCTGGCTGTACTCCAGCATGAAGGGTTTCTTTTTAAAGAAATAGCACCTTGAAATTTCTTTCTATGGAGCCCTGATTTCTCTTATAACAGTTATCCCGTATTTTATACTGAGTATATTTTATATACATTTATGTACATGATTTATAAGTTTGATATGTTTTATGCTTTTTCCATTGAACCTTGGTGAATTTATAACAATTTCTATTGCATCTGGACTAAAGTGCAYGACTTCTTATTCTTCAACAGATCTCTTAAACCAGACATTTATTGATTTCAAAAGTGACATGATCATTTCAAGTTTTCTCGTGAGTTCACTTTCTCCTTTAGC
>CADDXX010000011.1:2558728-2571596 GCA_902810485.1 Alauda arvensis | reverse complement strand
TGTTCACACAGAGCAGTATATCCCCATGGAGAATTTGTTGTCTTCCAGCAGCTCCAGGATGTTTCTCCTGACTGCACTGAGCTTCCTTTGAGACAGCTGAGTGCAATGGTTAACTTTCACTTTTGAATACTTGTCCCCACAGAATTAAAGCAAAATAGCTTTTGTGCTCTGAATCCCAGAGGTTTATTTCCTCTTGTAGTTGTGTCCCAAGCTGAGCTATAGGCTTCTTAGTATGATTGTSTGTTTTTTAAGATTTCCTAAATTACATGACCTAAATTTGATGATGTTTTTCCCATGCAAGATCAAGATACTATCTAGATTTTCCAAGATGAAATTAGGAGATGGGTGTGATACTGTTAGAACATAACCATATTTTATTTTCAGGCTTTGGCAAAAGTAAGTCTGTCTAGTCTACAAARCATCTATTTTTTTATGATTTGGCAGAAGACATATTTGCTAATAAAAACTTTTTTAAAAGCACCTAAAAATAATGTTCCAGAAAATAGCTGTTCAAAGTMCTGTATTTTAACTTTTCTCTAAGTGACAAATTAAAAAATTCAAGTAGAGAGAAACATGTAGTGCTGCTTTTTCAGCAAAGTACCCTTCCAAGTCCTGGTATCTCAGTCATCATCCTCTACTTCTTAGAGATTTGGATAGCATCTAGTAAATTTGCTACAGAACTGAAAGATGCTTTTTTATTTATTAGCATTATGAATCTTTCKATGAAAGAGACAGCTGAGAAAAGCCATGCTTTAACAGACCCAGTGAAGAGCCTACTCCAAAAATTTYGGTTGAACACAGCAGTTTCRTGTTCTACCAGGTCTCAGAGGAGTATATTATGACACAGAACACAGGCTGTCTCTCCACAGCAGTCTGRTTTRAGTAAAAATACAATTTCACCATTATATGTCCAGGGCAYGATTCATTAAGRCTGTCATGTATTGTCCTGTCCARAGAGACATCYTAGGTTTTCCAAAGCCAGCTGAGTKAGAGTTACATCATTCTTGGACMCATGCCTAAGGTAGACAATGTTCCTTTCTGTACAAGAACATGTTTCTATTTATTCTGTAGAAGCTATAGGTTATTAAATATTTAGGCAGCTAACCTTTGGRTTATTAAACTGGGGGGAGGGGGGTTGGGAGAGGAGGATGTGTGTGAATTGCATTCCTTCCTTCATTATTTATGGATCCCCTTTCTGGGTAAAGAAAAACCGAAGTGAAATGTCATAACTTACTGTATTATATAGTAAATTTCCTCCTGTGAAGTTATTTTCAATTTTTGAACTAAAAAATTAAAAACATTTCTTTTGAAGGTAACAAGGAAAACAAAAAAAAATGTTTTTAATGTTGAAGCATTAAAAATTAATATTCTGGAGAACAAGTCTGTATTGGTGTTATATAGACATTCTTCATTATCCTGCACACAAATGGAACTGCATCTCTTACTTGCAAAATTATACACTAAAAATAAYTCCAGAAATTGTTTCCTATGAACAAGCTGACAGTTGAAAAAAGGCAGAAACAGAAACTTACAAGTGACTTAATTACTTTTGAGAGAGAAAGCTCTATTTCTCCCAGGTTTTGAAAATCTATTCTACTTGAGGACATGGGGTTCCCCAAATCCATATTCAACGTTTGTTCTAAATGCTGGAAAGAAATTAAAATGAAGYGTACATCAGTGTTTTCTGTTCTTACATGTTCTTCTCAGCATTCAATCTTGTACTAAAAAAGGGGAAAACATAGTCCCCAGCATAGACTTTGGGATGAAAGTCAGACAGAAATAATTTACCCAAAGCAGTTTTTTTCTTTTAAGGAAAGAGAAAAAGAGACAGAAGGTTTCTAGAAAAACCACTGTCATAACTCCTCAATAGTACTTCTAGTGGAATGTGTTAACGACAAACAACAAAATTTTTCTGTTTCAATTATTAATATATCCAAGGCACAAACACCCAAAAATTGGTGTCAGCTAAAACAGAGTTTTTTAGAGGTTTATTTTTGAGTTTTTTATGTGGACTTTCATGTATAGAGTTTGCAATCTATATTGGGTTCATAATGGAAGATGTAGTGGTCCTCCCAAGGAGAGAGAAGACTGCAACAAGCAGTGCATCACTGGGGCTGTGCTTTTTGTTATCACTCTTCCAGTGCGTTTGATTTAAGGTTCMTGCTCAGCCCAAGTAAATCTCTATAGAACATATACTGGAAATATAGGCTAAGCCTGGGAAAGATTATGACCCCACATAAATTGCTTTTTGAATGAGAATGTTTTATATTCAAGCCTTGCTCCAGGATCAAAATCCTTCCTATCAGTTGGAAATTTAAACTGAGAAATAAAACACAAGATATGACACCAGTCTGAGTGGTGCCCACAGAGCTGCAAGGAAATGTTGTTTGGAYTCTTCTGTTTTACAAGACCCAACATTTGCTATGACACAATCTTGTTAGCTTTATTAGTATAATTAGTAAGAAATATATTATCCATAATTTTTCTCTTCCCCTAGTACATATAGCATAGTTTTATGACAGTCTGATAGAACACAAAGGAAACTCTTTACCAGGTACAGCTTAGGATACAAACTATAGTTCTGATTCTTGAKCCTTGTCATACCTGCTGTTAGCAAAAGTAAAACCAGAGTGCATAACCTGAATGAAAGGTAATGATARACCAGAGATAGCAGGTTTCTTGCAGAAGGCTGCACTGTGACTATTGTTATTCAAGTGGAAGACTTCTTAAGGGTCTTTAATAATATACTTTACAGATCCTCTATTAAAGGCACACSTCTAAGATAAAGGTGAAAACACTATCAAAGATAAGGATATAGAAGCAGATATCATCAGAATATGTAAAAAAAATCTTCCAAATACTGTCACATCATAAAAAATCATTTTACTGGTTTATTTTCTAAAATGCTGGTAGAAYAAAATTCTGGACCCAGAGGCAAAATGACATRTAACAYCAGTGTCTRAAATTCTTCTAGTCTCATTGCTTCTGAATTATTCCTTTACTTTTTTCCCCCCATATTARCAATCATAATAAATTCACAGGTACATTCTCAAGTTTCTTAAATTTAATAATCCCTCATAACACTCAAAGTATTTCTTCAATTTTTATTGTAAATATTAATCCTTCAATAACARTTTTATTGTCTCTGTTGAATTTTTAAAGATCTGTGGTAATAAAATAAAACTTGCAATGCAACTGCTTAACCATCTCACTGCAGCTCAAGGGATATGGATACACATTTGGTTTTGTATTTGGCTGTTTGAATACTACACTGACAGTTGTTTACAACAGCATAACATATTTTCTCCTTTCCTTGGTTCACTCTTATTTACACATCCAGATAATAATAATTAAAAAAAAAAAAAAAGAGGGAGAGAAAGAGAACAAAGACAAGATGAATATTGGAAAAYCTTTCCTTGGCTGTCAAATGTGAATGAATGTGATGCCAATGTTGCCTCTAGCTGAAAAACTTGTCTCATCATAAACACACCACAACCAATTTGCCAATAAATCTGTTTTCCAGATTCATTGTAGAGTGCTACCTTACAAGATGTTCATTCACAGAATTGTTCTCACCAATTACAAATAATTAAATTTATTAATGTAATTTAATCCTAAGTAGAGGTAAATAAATATTTTATAAGATTGTAAATATAAGTTTAAAAATATAAATTTATTTAAAATTTAAGGAAATTATTTTTTGTCAATAACAGCATCTTGATTTTTTTTTTTTAATCAATGTCTAAGTGGCATTGTGTAATATTTTCTCAATTTTTATCTTCATTGGCTAAGTGTCCTACTCTCCTCAGTCRGGAAGTTTTGGYTCCTTATCTATATGGCAAGACATACGTCCTCTTATCCAAGGCAGATGAACATGCCAGGATGCCATAACTCCAATCCTAGGCTTCTGCCACACAAGATGATGGGAAAATTGATTATTCCCAAGATTCCTAACCTGGTGACTTATGGGATCCTTCACTGTATACAGTTTTTCAGGAAAATAGGCAGCAGCTTTATGCAGATCRCAGATTAAATGAATGTCAGAAGAACTAGAAAGATGTTGAATGGCATCTTGGCACTTCCTTCTGAGTCTTGTTATTTTTTTAAAGATAAAATCTATTCAATTAATAGATTATTAATAATAGAAAATAAAGTCTATTACATGCAGTGCTCTGCATGTAAATAGATGGAAGGTATGAGCTAGAAATTTTCCCAGAGCATGGCTGGACACTGGAACAGGCTCCTGAGGGAAGTGGTCRCAACTGCAAGACTGACAAAGTTCACTAAGTGTTTGGACAGTGCTCTCAGGTGTGTTTCTGGTTGTGTCCAGCATAGTGCCAGGAGTTGGAGTCAATAATCCTGACGAGACCCTTCCAACTCAGCATAATCTGGGATTCTATGGAATACTTCAGGTCTGCTGCGAGCATGAAACACAAAAATTCCACTTGTCTTTWTGGGATTTTAAAGGCATGGGACATCTGGAAAAGTGTAAGATTAAGAGAAAGAATTGAATACTGTAAAATACCACATATGTTGCAAAGTGGACTTTATCTCTTACRTAAAGGAGATGGAGCTGCACTAAAACCCTTATAACTTTCCTTAATTTTTGAGTTTTACTGAAGAGCAGTTTTAACAARAGTGGAAAAGCTATATCCATCAGGTCCACTGTTACATTCAAACAATGGTCAAAATCAAACATTTAAGAGATGTTGGAATCTCATTACATATGTCTTTTCACATAGGCTTCTGACTATTTTAAAATATACATAATAAAATATTATATATTAATATTTTTCTYATTTATAATTGTTTTAAACAATATACTTGTATCTGTAGAGATTTCTAACACCTGGTTTAAATGGAACTAAAAACATTCTCAGCAAAGAATCTCAAGTCTAGCTAGATATCAAATGAAAAATATTTGATTTGGATGCTGCCATTTTGAGAAAATTCACAGAGTGTAACTAGAGCAAGAGAGTCACTTTGTCTTAATGAAAATTATGTATTTCTTTTCTCTTCAAGTCCTTGGCACTGCTAAAATGTTTTCACTGTTTGTGATACACTCTACAGGCTTAAATTTGCTGACTACAAATATCTTTTCAGGACCATATGTCATATTATTTAAGAAAAAAAAAACACTCTTTCAGAATTTTTTTCCTATTAATAACATCCAGCTAATAATGTTTAAAAAACAATAAAATTATGCACATAAGAAAGTATTGGAGAATTCTTTTAGTCTATAATTATCTATGTGATAAGAACAAATATTTCATATTTTGACATATACTCACCAATCAAAAAATTTCAGACATTATATCAAATATTGCACTTTTTTCCCTCTTGTAAGAATAGGGGAAGGAGAGGAAGAGTAACATCTTGAATGGCTATTAGGAAAAATACTCTCTTTTTCCATTAGGAAAAAAACAATCATCCCAAAAAACCCCCAAAAAACTAATTTTGAAATATTTTGTATTTCAATTGGAAAGAAACACCTGTGGTGGTTTTAGGGTTTTTCTGCTGTGAGATAAGATTAAGAGAAAAGCAAAGCAGGCTCAAACTTAAAAGATATAAAGATAGTTTTATTTACACATGCTAAAAGGAAAGAAAAGAAAAAAAAAGGATCAAAATGAAACTTTCAAAACACCTCCCCCTTCCCCACCAGCTTATTTTCTTTCTCACAGACATTGTATAAAGGCAAAACTCAGAACTCAAGGTCTGTACCCCTTATAAACTAATCTTTCATCAGTCTCTTTATAGAGAGAAGTCTCTTCTGGTTATGGTAAATCTCCTGAAGAAAGAAACAGTCTGCTTGTGACTCTTAACTCTCACAATAACAGCTGCCTGGGGAACTCTGCTTTTGTGGGGACTCCCATATCACGCAGCTTCCCGTGGCTGCAATATGGGTCACGTACTCTATAGATACTGGGGTGTCATTTTAAAATGAACAGTTCAGGCGCAAAAGATGTTCTTATCTTTTTCAAGGGCAGAGATATCTCTCACTTCTTCTCCGGCGCATCTCATACTCTGTTCAAAGCACTGGTGCAGAGGACTTTATCACGCCAAACAATTTGCTCAGGTACTACAGGGGACCACAGGGTCACTGCTTCATCAATATTTACTTAGCCCATTAGAAATACCTTTGCTCAAGACCACCAATCTGAGCAATCATTTCCGCAGTTCGTATTTTAAAGAGATATTCTTGCRTATTATAGTTTGTTACCACAATTCACAAAATATTTTCAGCTTAAGKCATCTTCTCATCTCCTCATCTCTTAAGACACAACATCTCTTTCACAGCCCTCAGTATCTTCATGTAGCCTGAATAGAAATGTCTCCACCGTGACTTTCTCTTCACCCTAGAGGAGATCAATGTTCTGCAAGCTTCACCTTGGCAGAGAGAGTTGGCTTTATCTTGGGTCCACCGATGGTCACATGCTCTCGGCTAGGCAGCGGTGACAGGTCTTAAAAGACTCTGAGGCCACATGGCAGAGGGGGGAAATAAGCAGGAATGGCAGCTTTCACCCCCCTCCACCMCTCAGTCTCATTCAGGGTGGCTCATCCGGGCTCAGAGCTGCTCCAGATGGAAGGTGGTGGGGGAGAGAATTGGATGTAGTCTCTCTTTCTCCACCAATAGCCATTGGAACTTAGTTTGATCAGAGCCGGGGCATATCTTCCACTCCCCTCCCTGCCCAAGAGTCACTGAGCTTGGCAGATGTTTCGATTTAGGCAGAGCCCAGCAGACCCCCGGCTCCAYCCGACTGGAGGGAGCTGGGTTTGCTTCTTACCTCTCCAGAGGTGAGCAATGAAAAAGAGAGCAAGTTCCCAGGGTTYGCAGCTTGATATGGGCATTCACAAAGCCAAACTTTTGGCTGGGCAAGATGTCAATCACAGGTCTTTGCAGGTAACTATTTCCTCTTTAACTAGAAGCTATGCTAAACCATGAAAACATATGAAAACTTAAATACCATATTATTTCAGAACATTTTCTTCCTCTTACACCATCATCACACTTTAGCCAAAAGAAGAGACAAAACTGCATCCCAGGAAGGATATAACTTCACACAGTGAAGGAGAAAGGAACTGCATCCCCTGCTGTGGAGGACAAGAATATCTGAGAACAAAAAACAAAAAAAAAGATSTAATTTGGAAAGGTCAGATGATAGCTGAGTGTCACAATAGGGTATTTGACAGAGTTCAAAAAGTATTTGGACAATGCTCTCAGGAACATGGTGTGACTCTTGGGGTATCCTGTGCAGGGCCAGGAGTTGGACTCAATGATCCTTGTGGCTCCCTTCCAACTCAGCTYATTCTSTGACTCTGTGCAAAGAGTTTTCAACAAGACAAGATAAATGTTTAAATGCTGGGATTTCTTAGAGAAGGAAAAGTCCTAGTACAAAAATAAAAATTAAAAYAAAAAAGGATACAGACAAAAAAGAATGGATAAAATAAATACAGAGAGCTTTTGTACAAAAGGAAAATTTATAATTCATATAAACACCAGCTCTAGCAATTGAAAGGTTTTCTTTAATTTAATGTTTTAAAACAGACATAACTATTCAGGCATCCTTAATTAAAACAACAAAATGTCAATCCAACTATTTTTTAAAAATGTTCTCACAATGCTACCCTAAGACAAAGGAATTTCTATAATTTCTGTAACATATCTAAAATTTCTGTGATGTAGCCGCATAGATTTTGCCGTTTGAATAAATAAGACATGTCCTTAAATTAAAACAATGTTCCAAATCTGAAGTCTTATTTCCATATACCTACTTAATGTCTGATTTCAATGAAAGCTTCATGACAACTACTGTGAATCATCCACGTTAAGGTGGTATAATAGAACCTGACTTCCCCTCAGATAGTGGACATATATAAATGTAAATCCAGTATCTTCCAGAGTTGCTTCTGACTTACTTTTAGTAATCAAATCTAGTGAATACGATTGTTTTGACAAAAGATTTCTCTTAACATTGACTTATCACAGGAATTATGTGCATTAGGTAAGGTCTGATTAGAGGAATAATTTCAGTTGTTCARAATAATTTTTACTCATGTGAAAGGATTCAGTTACTGACCTAAATGGCATCTCACATAATGCAAGGGGTTCTAAAAAACSTTGCTCAATTCTGAAGTCAAATATTTCCATAAAATTCCACATAATATTTCCCAAGTTTGTTTTCTGTGGCCTTACCAGAGCTTAGTGTAGAATATAAAACAGCCACTATAAACAGAGTAAGACTAATCCACATATTTTGCAAATACATCCAAAAGAAAAAGCAAAAATCTTGTTTGTCTTAATTTACCTTTTAAATATATCTGACCATTTATGTAATTCAAAGGCACTTGGAGAATAGGAAAAAATAGGAAAATCATTAATTTTAATTAGATTATTAGCAATATACAGATTTATAAAAATAATTTTAACCATTCAGAATTTTCAATTATATTCGATCTAGAATTGGAAATGCCCTCCCACAGATTTTTTTTTATTACTTGAAAAAAAAAAATACTAATTGAGAAATGATTGATCAAAAATAATTTTTGCTTGACTGAAAATAGTCTTGCCAAATTGTGGTTCAGTGTAGTTTCACAGGTTTTAGGTTAGTACTCATCTCCATGCTGCAAAAAAAGTGAAATTRTCAKTTACAAGCTAGATAAACCTTCATGMCAGCTGCCTGTAACATGCTTCCTATTTTATCATCTTTTCTAGTAATAATTTGAATTACAGAATAGTAAAATATTCTAGTGTGACAGTGAAAAAACCAGGTACTTTAATTTAAAAACCCACRTTTGCCTTTCCCTCCCTTCGGCTCAAACAGACGTGGCAGCTGGGAATGTAAGGACATGGTTTTGACACTTTCTGTCATAGAAGCATAGCTTGGCAGAGGAGWTGTAATTTGTTGTCTTGTGAAAGAGAGAAACCAAACTGATGCAGATGTCTGGAGTAATCATCCTGGTTACTTARGCAGTAGAAGTTTGCAGATGGCAAYAATAGCTTTCATTGGATCAGCTRATGGGGAAAGGATCTTTATGGGCAGTTTTCAAGTCTTTAAACAAATAAAAAACARAACAAAACAAAAATAGTTAATCAGTAAYTTTTTTTGTGTAATCATTGTTTCTTTGGTAGAATGAATTGATGTGCATGCTGATAATTACAATAGTCTTCTAAATAAGAGCTTTCCTTCTCTATCATTTGGTTCCCACTCCCAAAATTTGAGTCCTTTTGTTTTTCTTGGACTGACAAGTTCTAAGCTTATTAAGCCTGATAAAGTCATAGTAAAAATGGCCCAAAAGTAGTAAAATTGGCTCTTGATTAGTGAGMAACTGTTGTTTGTGCTTTTAAAACACCTAGAACTCTCTAAAATCTGAAGTGATTATTTATGTTATTTCTGAGCATATCAAGTTAAAGAGGCTGGAACTCCCAGCTAAGGCAAGAAATGCCTTAAATGTCATCAAGACATTTCTAAGTAAAAAAAAATATTGCTTTCATTATGTACCACTCATCCTTTTTCCTTTGTCTACTACATGCTTTGACGAAGTGCAACATTAGTATTTTTATTACATCTAAGTAACAAACAAGTTGTTTTCACCTCTATTGTGTAAGTTCATTGAAACTTTGAGAAGTTTCAATCAACTTAACTTACACAATAGTCAGATATGTTTTGTCTTAATCTCTTGCATTCTTCTGAAAGAAAAAATRATTAAAATTGTATGAAAATTGTATTATTTGTTCTACAAGGTGTTTGTGATTAACTGCAAATGGCAACTAAGTAGCACTCAGCTTCTCACTTRCTCTTTTCTCTGCCCATACTGAGGAGGAGAATCAGAAAGAAGAGCAAAATTTTTTGGGTTAAGATAAAAATATTTTAATAATTGAAACAAAATATGAAATAATAGTAATAATATAATAATATATTATTATATAACAGTATATTATATATATAATAGTAACTGCAATGATAAGGAGAGAGGGAGAGAAGAATAAAACCCAAGACAAACAAGTGATAAAKAGTAGAACTGGTCTCCACCTTCTGGCTGATGCCCAGCCTGACCCTGAGCAGCAATCATCCTCTGACAGATGATCCCCCCTAGTCTAAAGACTSAACAMAATRTTCTGTGGTATGGAATGTCCCTTTGGCCATTTTGGGTCAGCTGCCCTGGCCATGCTCCCTCTCAGCTTCTTGTGCATTGGCTCACTGGCTGAGCATGGAGTAATGAAAGTCCTTGATTTAAAGTGAGCACTACTTAGCAGCAACTGAAATATTATTTTCCTGCTAAATCCCAAACATCTCACTGTACCAGCTACTAASAAGRAAATTATCCCAGMTGAAACCRGGGAGATTAGCTAATATTCATGAATTMTTTCAAGAAATTTGTGCAAAATAATATTGAATAACTGCAAAAAAAACCCAAAAACAATCAAGAACAAAATTACCTGAGTGCACAGCATCACAGAATCACTTGGGTTCCAGTATTAAAAGACAATGTTACTGGTRCTCACTTCAGTGGAGTTTATTTCAGACTTGGAAAGTGAGTTTGCAGTGTGCTGTCATGCTTCATCACTTTATAGTTTTGTATAAACTAAGTTGTAGTATAAATTGTCATGGTAGGTGGCAATCAAAAGCCTCAATACACCTCACAGTCCTGTGTGGCTGGTATATGGAGCTCTGTGCAYGATTACACATTCATATATACACCAAATATTTTTATCCTGCCCACACAAGCTATATTTTATCAAGTGTTTATGAGTTGTCTATAGTCAGCAAAATAAAAGCTTCTAGAACATGAAAAACATCCAAAGTAGTATAGATCTGTAAATATTAAAAAAAAAAAAGTGCAATTATAACTGTCTTCTGTAAGTATGTATAAGGGAAGCATAATAAATAAAGTAGGTTTTTGGTTTGGTGGGATTTTTTTTTCCTGTCTGGGTAAAATAAATCATTCTTCATGAGCAGTATAAAGACAACAATATACACCAGCATAGTGAGAGCACTGATGCTTTTCAAAAAGAGCCTGCATTAACTTCTGACAATTGATATTTTGCTGCTGCTTCTCCTCTTGAAAGCAGTACTGGGTCTGAATGTTCTTTTGCAYGAGAGGTCGATGGAGTTCTTCTTACAGGAAATAAAGTCATCCACAATAATACCTCTCTCAGTCASTATTGGGACAATAACAATAAAATTTGACCAAGCAGCAGCCAGCAGTCATATTGTAGAATAAGAAAAGGATATAGTTGTTCCTTCTTACTTTATACTCTTCATGCTATTTGTTTAAATATAGCTCATCATCTAGACAATTTGGTATCACAATAAGATCAGGTTTTACTAAAAATAAAAACAAAACAAACCAAATGAAAAACTATCTTTTCCTTATCCTCTGTTTTAGTAATCCTGGGTGTACTAAGCCCTTGCCTCTGTATTTGGTCTCTAAGACACAAGACTTGAGAAGAGAAAAAAATAGTTAACATGGAGGAAATAAGTAGGAGAAAAACCAGGGAACTCCAACAGTCTGTATGGCCTTTAGAAAACAACAGCTAGAATTCCTTATGAGGAAAATCCTTCCAAAYGGAATTTTTAGCTCAGGATTCCTTCATTCACAGCAGCAAAGGGTAGCTCACAGATCTGTTAAATTGTATCCATATAACGAAATTAAAACACATAAAGTCTTAATTTTTCACTCAGTTCTGATACTTCTATGCGTCACAAGGAACCAGAGTTCCATCGTTACTTCTTCTGCTCCAGAAGAGTTTGTGCTACCTGCTGCWGCCAGGTTAAATGTCTTCTCATGAAGGTGGCTTTGCCAGGTGCTTTCTCCTGTAGTTTGGTGCTCATGAAAATATTGCCCTCTCCTGCCATGTATCTAGAAGTTTGCCTATATTGTGTACAGCACCCTGTGCACTCRTATCCTATAACCCAATAGCCCATACCTTTAATGACAGTTTATGGATAAATATCCATAATGTCACTTGAGAAATGGGACTTTTGTAGCAAAAATGGACAAAAGGAAAAATTGACACAAACGTAACTGCCAGCATAATCCTTTTTCTAAAAGTAATGAGAAGACATTTTGACTTTGCAGTGTCATTCAGTCCATAAAACAAGTGCATTTTCATGGATGTASTTATTTAAACAAGCAGAAAGAATGCTTTCAAGCCTTACACATGTATTTAACCATCAGTATTCATCAGTAAATTCACATCAAAAAGAAGAAAAAAGAAATTATCATCCCTACCAGTTCTAGTAACCCTTAACCATTTGAAAACKGGTAAACACTCCTGAAGCTGCAATGGATTTTTAAGCCAGTAAATTGAAGTGAGAATGTCATAGAACTGTAGTGGGCTTTTAGATACTTCAATTATAGAAAAGAGACCAGGACCAGCCATGGGAATGATGCTGAACAATAACAATTGTGTTTTTCAGATTACAGTAAGTGCAATTAGACCTCATAAATATACTGGTCAAGAACTGCTGGGTCAACCATAAAAAATGARTTTTTAAATTAAGCCTATTAGGAATGTACAAGACCAGAGTGGGTATTATTACCATTGCTTTATTTATTGGTTTATACAAAGCCTTATTTAATGGAATGCTGACACTGCAGTGAAGGACAGTTGGTTTTGTCTAGTGCTGCACTTCGAGGTCAGTAAGAAGCTTCCGACCATTTTCAGTGAATATTAGACTAAGCTTACAGTGCTTTCACCTCCAGCTCTGTTGCTGCAGTCACATTGCCACTGGAGTCACTGGGAATGATACATGAGCACAGGCARAATACAGATTGAAATACTGGACTATAAAGTGAGTGCTGACAGCAGCAGATTCCCAGATTTTTCCAAAATGGAAATATTGTTGTAGAGCTTTTGAGATCT
>CADDXX010000011.1:2545613-2558483 GCA_902810485.1 Alauda arvensis | reverse complement strand
GGCTGGAAGAAATTGCATTTCTCCTGTTCTTTGGAACTATGAAATACCTAGATTTCTCAGAATGAGGTCTACTGATCAGATCAAGTAGCCAGACACTTCTCTCTCCTCCCACTCCTTAGAATAATGGGAAGAAAGAGACAGATGTATGAAAAATCATGGAAAATGGCAGACTAAAAATCTGAAGCACCTTGGCATCAAAGTGACTACATACTTTTTGGCAAGGTTTTGCTCATTTAGAATACTAAAAGCAGAAATAAAAGCTTTTTTGTTTYGCCCATGGACAGCTTTTTATTGTTAATCACAAGAGAAATCAGGTTGTAATGAAAACGAGCTCAATATGCTATTGATTAAGTCAGTTTGAAGTTGTTTCCCTTTATCTTTAAACATGTATCCTAATACTTAAGGTAATCTTTCTGATGTATCAATTTAAAGGACAATCCAATATTGTAGTTCATAATGTATATTTAAAGGATGCTACAGATATTAAAAGGAAATTTAGGGATTTACCCAAATTTTTTTATTTAGAATTCCATTCAGTGGTTGGCATAACTGGTGTCATTACACCTATTGCAGAAGAACTCATTACTAGCATTTGTGGAATTCCAGGTGGGACAGAGAGAGAGAGAGACAAAAATATGCTTTGTTTTGTTTTAATTTTGATTTGTTTTGCTTTAAGATTAAAGGAAAAAAAAAATCTCATACTGCTACATTACTCTGACAATCTAAGATGTATTTTACCATTAAAGATAGTTTATCAATCAAATTAGTCCCTCCTGAACAAACTTAAATTCAGTATTAAATTCAGTTTACTGATTTTGTTCAGTTTCCCTATGGAATGGTAGGACACAAACATGATGATTTCTTCTAAAAAMTAAAAGGTAATATTTACTGCTCCTATTTTAGACCAGACTTCTACCAAGCATTTCACTATTTATTGCCAATGCAGAGGGAGTGCTGCAGTTCTAGATGAATCAAACCAAGACATACAAGAATTCATGATAAAATAGTCAAATTAACTAATTTTTTTTCTGGAAGCAATTATTGGTCATCTTAAATGAAGGCCCYGAACCCATGCAAGAGACAAGTGTCATCAAAAAGCAAATTCACAATATTCACTTAAGGAATTGATTTTAAACACACCTACATAGAATTGGATGCACATAGATAGGAAAGGAACAGTTATGTTTTGGCAGCTAAAATTCTACCCAGGTACTGTAGTCACGGTCAGCATTAGCCTAAATCCCATCAATTTCTATTTTGAAATAATGAATGGCATATTCCTCATTTTACTTCTAAAGAGCTCTGGAAAGGTGAACATAAAACAGGTCTTTTCTGCCTGATCTGAAAGAGTGGGGAGAATAAAATCTTTTCACTGGTCACTAAGGAAAAAAAAAGAACATTGCTCTTCACTCTCCCAATCACCTAGCAAAACCATCTTCTGCCCAGTGAAAAGCTATGAGTCTGAATCTATTCTGGACAGGCAGCCTTTGAATGTGGCACATCTGTGCCCTTGGTGGGTGTTAAAAGTCACAGAGATATTGGCTAAATTGTTGAAACTCCTACTATCATTGTTGTGAAAGAAAATTACTTAGAAACCCTCAGGAGGAGGTTCATGTCAGATAATAGATATCTCAGTGAAGCTGAAAAGGCACCAGACAGGGCTTGCCTTAGATAACCAACTGGTTATAACAGCAGTTATCATTTTGCAGCTGCATAAATAATCCTTCCCAATGATCAGAAAAGAACATGATCATTTCATTGTGGAACCGGGCCCATATTCTGGTGGTGAACATGGTACAAMTGCCTKAATGTACTAAAGTTCACTCTGAGTTAGTTTAAAAAGGATCTGGTCTATAAATTCACTATCTTAAATACCAAAATTAATTGAAAMAGAACATCTTTATGACATTTAATTGAATTAGGAAAAGAATTAACAGATACTGATTTTATCCYTACCTTATAAACAAAGTTTTTTTCAAAAGTAAAAAGAATTTCAGTTTACAGAAATCCATTAGATTTCATTACCAGACTCCTAGGTGAATCTTTAAAGGAAAAGACACTATGAGAACTGAAAGAGTAGCATTCAAGACATAAGTGGTAAAAGTTTTCCTTCTTAAACATCCTAATTTCTTCTTCGTCTCCTGATTCACCATTTACCCCTGTTTCTTGACCATGTCCAAACCCAGTTTATAATGGAAGGGTAAATAAAGGTAAAAAATTAGAAGAGCATGTTATGGCACAATTATATACCATCTTAAGGAAAAAGTGTATTAATGATCTGAGAAAAGGTCACTGCTATACACAAATGCATTTGTATAAGCTCAAAAAATAACAAACTGAGACTTTTTGTTCTATGTTTGTACTSTTTCTGTCTGAAGGGCATCCAAACGGGAATTCTAAGTTCACTGAGAATGGCCTCTAACAGAAATACTTGTCATTAAAAGTCATAGCATCTCATTGACACAACCTAATGAATTAGATGGCAGACCAACACATTCTCATCTTTGTCTTGTGCTCTTACAGTGCTAATTATTAGGATTATTCACCTTTGCTTGCTCATTTACACAAAAATTAAGTGCTATGAACCCATACCATAAAAGTGAGGGTAAWTTCTCTGTTTGAACCTGCACCATGAACTCCCAAGAAAACTTCTCAAGAGCCTTTTATCATCACGCTCTGAACCTTCCCTTAACTCAGTACATAGTAAGCTGAGACCATTTGCTTCCTTGGCTTCTATGTKAGAAAATAGATATAAGAATTGCTTCTTTCCTGCAGAGTCTTCTCTGCAAGCCACTATGTGAATTTCCTCTCAGTCTGCCTGCAGACATCCTGCCTTTGTGAGGCAGCACAAAGTGTTTCTGAGACCCCATCTATCAATGACCTAGAAAAGGAGTGTGCCGACCTTCGTTTAAACTTGGCAACAAGATGTTTTCAGATGCACTTGTCCCCATCTAAGCTAAAAAAAGAGCACAGCTTCTAAACTCAGTGGGTGGAGGGCTGATAGGTGACTGAGCCGTCAGAGGTACCACTGAAGGGAGGCAGGCACTCTGCAGGGYTGTGCTGAGGCCTCAGACACCTTTACTGCCCATGGGAAGCATCCCTGACACACTTCAAATGGGGCTGGTGAAGACCTGCACTGTCAGAGGGCTTGGTCAGAGATACTGTGGCAAAAATACCTGTAGGTCTTATGAAAAGTTTGCCAGTCTCTTTTGAACACAAAACCATGCAATGACAGGTGCTCACACTATGCTACCCTACACTGTGGCACTACTGTCTGGTCTTGGAGGGAAGGGAAAAAAACATTTTGAAAGATTTTTGAAGTCTGTGACATCACGACTCTCCTGGAGACSAGGCATAAAAGCATAGTCTGCTTTCAAGCTGGACTAAGGCTGAAGTTGTAACTTAGCTTGAAGAGAATCAAAGTGTTGGATAAACAAATCTAGCTTTCAGMATCAACACCTTACSTGACCGTGTGTGATATAATATCTCCAGCTGTTCACCCCATCCCTGTAAGACCACCTACATTTTGTGGAACATTTTCTTAATAAAATCAATTTGGAAGGGTTTTTACTCCACCTTCCTCACTTCATCTTTAGCAGCTTGAACTAAACACATAYTTGTTTTATTTCATGTCTAAGGAGACTTAATTTTCAGAAAACACTCTACAAAAAACCRTATTTTTCACTTTCTGGAAAGCTTTGTCCTTGCACTATGAATACAGAAAAAGTGGGACAGATGTTGGTTGTTTTCCCCCAAGATGAAATGAAAACCTGCAAAATAATAAAAACTTGTTGAACTATGGCATAGAAAAAAACTGGCTATAGGATATTAAACGTCTCCTTCACGTTCTCTTTTTTTTTTTTTTTTTCTGAATGGTTTTATTAGCACCGCTTTTTGTAAGAAGCATTCTTGTAGATGATTCTGAGGCATTCAGAGTTAATAGTTACAAAATGAACTGAGGAACAAAGCAATGCCTTTCTCATGTCTTGTAATAGAGACCAAATTGGGGTGGGGGGGAGGGGGAAGGAAATGGTAGCAGAAAAATACTGAAGTAGAATACCTATATCTTCACTCACAAAACATTATTCCTCTAAGGGCAAGAAAATTCAGTTCTTTCACCATTTTTTTTTTTTTTAATAAAACAGCTAACTTTAACAAAAGTGAATTCTCATGTAATTTTATGAGATTCTACTCATATTGAGATAATCATAACCAACATGAATGAAATAATCTTAGACTATTACCATAACAATTTTGAATTTGCTTCTCTCAATAACTCCAGTTTATTAAAGTCCTAGAAATATATCAGAAGCTGGTAATCATAAAGAAAAGATACATATTTTCAGAAAGAATATGCTGCCTGTGTCATCTCACATTATAGACTACACTGAAGATAAAAAGCATCTGCTTTAATTATTTAAATAAGGGCRGATTTTTTATTTTCAGAAGGTTTGCTGCCAATATAAGTATCCTACTGCTATAAGAAATATATTAAGCTGATTTGTGCACCAAATCCATCTTTTACTCAAATTTTCTGTAACCTCCCATGAAAAGCAGCATAGTAGGGCACACAACTTAAGGACAATGACATGAAAGAAAGAAACTCTTTATACACGTAGGAAGGCTAATGTGATGAATAATTTAAATCTTGGTAATATTTGTTCCATTTTCCTTTCTCCTTTTGGCAGATATTTTTGATTGCAGGGTAGAAACTGGTTGTCATGCCGTAAGTTCTACCTACTAGAACTCACCCAAKAAATTAAACTATTGTGTCTCATGTTGTCTCCCGATTGTTTGTGTCTGTCCATAGTTTGTTTTTTATCAGATTACTGAGAAAGCAGAACCCCACCCACATGTATACACCCAGATTTAAAAAGGAGACAAAAAAAAAAAATAGCCAAATAATTCCTTGGAATGACAATAAAATGAAAGTGAATCACCTAGAAGCAAGATTTGGCAGAGTCCACCATAAATCTTCCTCCCTGAATGCAGCCAGAAGTATTACATAAAGCAAAATTTCCTAAAGGACTAATTACTGGCTTTGACAACATAGGTGTTCAAACACTGAAAAAGGACAAATAATGCATCTGCATGTTTAAGGTCAGCATTATGTAACAGACAGCAATATAGGAAATTGTTTAATGTAAGTACACAGGTACTGAACATATTCAAAAAGCAGTTTCTTTGCATTTGCCCACATAGAAATCACTGATTCACTGTTTCTCAATGACAGATTCAGGAATAGCTGTAACAGCAGMTGTACATATAACCTGCTTGGGCAGGATCTGTACCCCAAGAAGTTTATAGGATTTTCTTGGGGTTGTTTGGTTGTTTCTTGKTTGGAGGATTTTTTCTAAATGTTAAAAGATGTCACATTTGCATATAGAGCAATTAACATCTCAAAACTCCATGAGCTAAAACAACTTCTCTGTTTTAACAAACTCTGCCCATTCATTCCACGAACATTAAACATGTCTGAGTGCTGTTGTGCAGTATGAAATACAAAATATGTAGAGCACTGAAATTACACTTTCTTGATAGGAGCTCTAACAGGCAACCCCAAACTCAAGAATTATACCCTACCAGCTCCCATTTTGAAAGCTTTCAGCCTCACTACTTGCCTTCATTTCAGGTTTGCCTTTCTTTCTGTGTGGCTGAAGCCTGTGTATGTCTAATTTATTTTTCAGTGAGCAAACCCATGTCTGGTACAGTTTGAAAATGGCCTTTACCAGAACTCTCGTTCACCAGAACACCCTAAAAGAAAAGAAAATAATAGGAAACAGGGGTATCTCTTTTCTCCAGTGAAGCTTTGYTCTATCCTTTTGCAGTTGAAAACAGATTTTTGAATGGTGTTAAGKTCAGTAGCTGAAGAAGACAAGTGTCATGCCAAGATCTCTCTCTCACCTCCATGTGGCCATTTACAACCACATTGATAAAAATAACTGTGCACATTTTGCTCATCCAGATTTTTTTTTTAATCAAGAACACCAATATATGCCAGACTGATGTACAGCAAAAAGGGAAATTTTCTACACAAAAATATACTACAAGTGATGTTCTAGTCTTGTGAAATGTATTACTATCTGGACAAACGTCAACATGCAGTTAAAAAAGATTTTGTCAAAGGGAAAGAACTCTTATTTTAATTATTCTGGCTATTTTTGATATCATCTATATATAAAAAAAAAAAAGAAAAATAATACTTCAGAAAGGGAGGACTTCAAAAAGAAACTATCTATTAAAGCTATCTGCTCCACTGTAAAACATTTTCCTCTAATAKCTGCTTCCTTAGCTAGATTGCATTCAAAATTACAAAATTTATGAATGGGGGTGGGGGTCAGGAYATCAGGTAGATAACAGAAAATATACATTTATGATTTAAACCTAATGAAAGCAGATTAATAACTTGATTCTCTTTAATTCTTTTTTTTGTTGTTGTCTGTCTTTCATAAACATTTTACTTTACCCAGCCTTGAGTTAAGAGTGACTTCAAGGGATTAGGATGRAAGTCCGCTGACTTCTTAACTGAAATGTTAGTGATTCTTCCCTAAATGCCTACTGTATTCAAGAACAAAGTGTGCCTTCAGAGTACTTTGCATGGGAAAAGTGAAATGCAGAATATAATAATCAGAACCACATCMGGGCATTGAGAAGCATGCCTAAATACTGAAGTGGTAAAAATATTTTTCACATTCTGACATGAAAGAAGAAATAAACTCATCCTCTAGATAAACAGACAGCTAGCTGAGCTGTCAAAGTCAATTCCTTTCCAAATGATTCTATTTGCCTTCAGTAAAGTGAGGGGAGTTGGCATGGGTATAGGGTGAAACATTGCTCTGAATTCTCGTCTGGATTTCTTAGGAAGAAAGGCTAAAAATAGAGAAAAAAAAATACTGTTACAAAATCTTTAGAAGCAAAATGTAAACTATTATACTGCTACATCAAAATCTGCTTCTTTTTAAGACTGAAGGAGTTTCAGAATGTGTCCCAATCCTTTAAATTTAAAATTCAGTAACAGAATTGGGGTTTTTTGCTAAATATTATTCTTTGCAAAGAAGGATGTCAACTAACAGGAGATCAAACCTCTATTCTCCTATAAAACTTCATCAAAGACTCTCTTCAGAACCTCCATAAAATTTTTGAAGACTGCTTTCGCATAATTTTCATATTTTAAGAAGTTTTTCTCTGCGTGAGCTTCAGTTTTAATAGTTAAGCCAGTGACATGCAAGTTATAGGAAATTAATATSTTTCTTAGCCTTCAATTCCTGACTTCCTGAGCAGTTGACATCCAGCAGTTTTACCCAATGTCAGTATGCTGGATTTTCCTCTCTCTGCCCTCCTGCTCAGCATCATACCTGATCCAATCACTCTGCTCATATGAGGAATGAACAAATCTGCTCACAAAAAAAAAAAAATTTGCGTTACATAGATCTAGACTTTCATGAAATTCGATGGAAACTCTGAAAAAAATCACTCTTTGGTAACAAGGAAGTTTTAATAAGGATCAATCACAGTAGCACTCCATATGCTATTTTTATCTATTAACCTAACAAGATATAATATGAGCTATCTTGCAAAAGAATAGGTGCATTAATAACYGTCTATGTTAATCTGCAAAAAATATTTTATTTCTATTTCCTGAGATTTTATGGACAGCACATATTTCTTTGTGGAGTTGGTGGCCACGGTATTTTTCTCATTTCTTGCTTTATACATCATATCTAAMAAAAMMAAAAATAAATTCATTAAGTGTTCCATTGAGATAATTTCAGAAATTTTATTTAAYATTCCTTTCTTATACCTCTTTATTTTGCTTATTTAATTAAAAACCTTTTTAAAAAACAAACCAACAACCCCCTAAAAACCCAAACCAACAATCACACAGACACACACAGAGAAAAAGACAGCTGCTGACAAGATATTGCTAACTTATTCAACAAGGAACTCCAAAAATGTTTCCATAACATTTTAATTATCACACCTAATTCAAATAAATATTTATGTAAGAATCAATAAATGAAACCACAAGAATTTAATAAGATGGGCTTAGGTATACTAGATGAAGCACAAATATCACTGCGGAAAGAAGTGATAAAATAATCTTCCCAGAGAGAAAAATTGGGGGGCCTTGATGACAGCAAATAAAGTAGTGTGATCATGCAACCTTCTGTTTAGGTAAACGCTTACTTAATGATATACATACAATTAAAAATACATCGTTATCTTCTAATCATAAAAAATAATAAATATTCTTAATTAATTGAAATTGCTTGACCTTATGCCCTGATTTTATGTTGCTTCCAACTAACAAGTCACATCCTTAGGAGGAAACAAACTCCAAGACAAGTACCCCGCTGAAGTATAGGCTGGTCTCTGKGAGACCTGTCGTGCTTCATTGTGCCACAAGTGATGGATAGCTTTGCCCTGTTSCAGTGACTTTGTGGCTAAAAGTGCATGTGATCCTCATAAGTCATTGYAGCAAATGCTTCTTGTAAAGTCAAACAGGAATCTGGTTCTACAGTGGGTACAGTTTGAAAGAGCCCCCACAGAGCTCCGAGAGTACGAAGCATCCATCAAAAACAAGCAAGCAAATACAAAAACAGAGGCTTTGTTTTGGATATAAGAAATGTAAATTTTTCACTAGACACATTAATATTTCACCAATGCAAATGCACATTTAATGCACTTATATATCTTTATGCAGGGAGATAGGTGGRTAATCATGCCATATATCTGATTTACTATTTGATGTGTGTTTAACTTTAGATATAGAAATGGCCTCTTGTCAGCAAGTCATTTTTASTACTTCCTATGGGAAGATAGGAATATTTTTTTTTCTCTATTTGACAGCATTTAGCGTTTGCTCAAAGTTAACAGATAGAATTTGAACTTTGGAAAAGGTAGCTTTAATTTTACAACATAAAAGGTAAAATCTGAAAGAATTATTCTTTTTCTTTTTTTTTTTTTTTGCCCCATCCAGAAGTGATATACCATGAGATTAGTAAGAAATTAAACATTGGGGATTTCTGACACTGATTTATTTCCCCTTTGGCTGCATTCTGTAAAAAAGCTATATAGATTTACTGAAGATTTAGAACAGATGAACCATTTAGTGCCAGTGTAATCAAAGTGAATGATAACTCTGGAGAGCAAAGTTACATGTATTCAGAATAGGAGTGTGACTTATTAAAGACATCTGCAGTTTTCTTGTAGCTTATTAATCTAATGTCACTAAGGCAATGTCTCCTATAAAATAGGAAATATTATCACTCAGTTTTAGCATATTTCATAGAATTTGTGTAATTGTAAATACATTTAATAAGTGGTTGGCAAATTAGAAAATTTTGCATTACATTAAAGTCATTAATCCATTCAATTGGGCACATAATATCACCTTCGTTTTAACAAAAATAAGAAATTTGCTATTGCAAGATAGTTCACTGGAATTGATAAACAAATGAACATGCCACATAATAGTGCTCTATAGCAAAATTTTTTTCAGGTCCAAATCATAACTTCCATTGTTTTTATGATAYTGCTTTTCTTATCATGACTGCCCATTTTGTAGTGCTTAACAGCAATATAGCAGCACTGGACTTGAGAATGCAGTAGACATTACTGCTGCAGGAAACAAATATACCACTACCCSCAAATCTATGGCAAAATGTTGGGACTAAAAACAGGAAAAATGTGGTCCCTCTGTTTGAAGCACAGGTATTAGTGCAACTCTGAAAATGCTGTTATCCAATACGACATGACCAAAACAGGTTTTCTTTGTTTTCATCCTATCTCCTTCCTGTCTGGTTTGGCAGCACCTATTCCTACTGCTCTGCAAATGTTCGTGTAGACCTCCCTGTAATGTGTTTGTTAGAAAAGTCAAGATATTTCCATAGAACAAGGGAAATGCTATCAGCTTTCTATAAAACTCTMACATGTTTTTTTCCACCAAGTTGGAGAACACATATTAATAGAAGTAAAGCACCCAATAAAGTCTCCAGGATACCATAAATAACCAAGCAGGATCTGATGTTAAGCTCTAACACTTTTTGCTTTGCTTTATGTTAATTTTAAGGGAACAAGATTATATGCCTAATTAAAAAGATGGAACCATAGACAATTATTGAAGCTGATAATTTTCTGAGGGGGGGAAAAAAAGCAGTAAGAGAGGAAATTMAAATTTTGATTTTGAAGTATTAGTTACTTTTCTTTCTTATCTACACAATATTCACCTAATCATCAGTATGCAAAATTCAGTGAAAACTAAACAAAATAAATTGTATTATTGGAGATGTTTTTTGTTTCTGTAGGTGAGTTTAATTTAGAATTTCCTAGAAAGCAATCAGAAAGATTTCACACAAAAGTTTTAACACCARTGTGGCCTAGAAGACTGTTAAACTGCTGATATCTACAGTATGGAGGTTACTTCTCTCTCAGATCAGCAGTAGTGACGGGTGAAATTATCTGGTTTTAGTACAAAGTGAGACTTCTCTGTTTAAACCACAGTATTGTCCTCTCCATTTCTAGTAGGGATGTTACACCTGCYCTTCCAGCCTATCTCTGAGAAATTCATAACTCACAACACAGAACAGAATAATTCTGACACAAAATTTAAAGTTTACTGCATACTGACATATAAATGTACTTTGATACACATTCCTATCAATGTTAATGGTGAATTTATTAACCATATGMAGTATGACTCTTACAATAGCTAAAGAAAGTGATGCAGACRGTAAAGAAAATCCTTATAGYATATTAAACTCCTCCTAGAAATCTTGAGTTGCCAAATGGCTTTTTCAGTAAGGGCTTATTGTTAAGTCAAGGGAGAKCATTAATAAAACATGAATTGTCACCATTGGTAAAAGAGAAAAGAATCTGCCTTGAGGTGAAAAGAAAAATTAGTTAGTATGGRTTTTGTCTACTTTTATTTAAAAATATTAGCYTCCCACATTGATATATTAAGGACATACTTTCTCAACAGAATTATGTCTGAAACACTCTCTAGAGGGTCAAACCTCATACAAAGAAAAATAAGAAGAAACTATTAAGCAAGCGGTGTTTCTTTTGACTGTCAAAGTTGACATGGAAAGAGAAAATAAATTGGTAATTTTTTGGCAAATGCTCAAAATCAAAACACACACATACACACACAGACAAATCCAACCTTCAAACCGAAACCATTCCCACCTAAAAAAATTACCTCAAGCCACACTCAAATTTGCATTAATTTGCATCAACTTACTGATTTACTGGGTGAAGAGAGGGGAAAGCAGCCATTTCTAAACACTATTATCCAGAAAAATATTACTATCAAAATAATACAGTGGCAATATATAAAGGCAATTAAAAGACATGGTCATCACAGATTGAGTAGAAGTTTAATACATTACTTCAACTTCTCAGTTATTTCAGCCTCTACAAACCTGTGAAAGAGGGTGAAGATTCATCTTCTCAAAGTTARAGAAAAATTAAAAAGACCAAGATAAGTTTTACATTTCATATGTATTCATAATTAAAAAACAAAAAAAAAAGACCTGTGGAAAATAAAATGAGATATTTGCCTCTTCTTCCATCAAGTTTACATCTGTGTGAAACTAGGGTTCCATCTTYTATAGCCTTATCAAGACCAGASAATCACAGAATKGTTAAGGTTGAAAGGARTCACCAATGGAGTTATCTGGTCCAATCACCCTTCTCAAGCAGGSTCATCCTAGAGCACCTTGCACAGGATTGATTCCAGGTGGTTCTTGAATATCTCCAGTGATGGGAGAATCCACATCTCTGAGCTATCTCTTCCAGTGCATGSTCATTCAYGGAGTAAAGAAGTTCTTCCYGATGTTCAGGTGAAACTTTCTGTGTATCTCTTTCTGTCCATTGCCTCTTTTTCTATTGCTTGGCACCACCAAGAACAGCCTGGATTAATCCTCTAAACAYTCTYCCTTCAGATACTTACAGACATTGATAAGGTCCCCTCTCAGCTGTCTCTTCTMAAGGCTGAAYAGGCCCAACTGTCCCAACCTTTCCTTGTAAGAGAGATGCTCCAGGCCCTTAATCACCTTTGTTGYCCTCCACTGGACTCACTTCAGGCCCTCCATGTCTCTCTTGCACTGAGGAGCCCAGAACTGGACACAGCACWCCAGATGCAACTAATCAAAATAGATAATATGATGCTAACTATTATTCAATCGTTATAGCTTAGGTCCTGAGACTTAACTTATACAATTTCATGGCAATAACTTTGATAATAAGTAAAACCATAAATTAAATAACCTAACATTTTAGAGTCTACTTGTTTAACTTAAGAGTCAGCTGTTCTCCAAAACAAACTTCTTAAGAGGACAATATTTCTGGTTTACGCTATTGCAAACTGATCAGTTAAGTTTAATTTGCTCCTACCTTAACTTTCTTTTTCTTTACAAATCTTTATCAAGCTTAGGAAAAAAAATGTGCTGGATGTCAGTCCCATTAGTTTTTATTTCCTTTAAAGAAATAAAACCAGAATTTCTGAGTCTTGCTTGCAAAAAGGAAATAGACAAACAAGACCTCCCTCCCGAATGTCTTTTGTTTTCCTGTAATCTTTCTTAAGTTACTGTCGAATAAGTTTTTTTTTTTAAATTGTCCCATTTTTTTCTGACCAGAAAAACTAGGAAATGTCCACTTTCTTTTCTTATTTTTGCCTGACTACTGTCATTATTCTTTTTAAGAATCCATAAAAATTTCTTGAGTCACATATTCATTGTTAATATACATTAACATAAGTACCTTGAAAGGTTGTGGTTTGTTAACAAGGCCTTRTTTTCCTTGCCCTTCTTGCTGCACTGCAGATTAAGTGGAGACTTCTGCAATGAGAGAAAATATGACATTTCACAA
>CADDXX010000011.1:2489912-2545525 GCA_902810485.1 Alauda arvensis | reverse complement strand
AATTTCTGGAAGCTACTTGCTTCAATTCCTGTTCTAATAAGCTAGTTTTGTATAGTCAAAGTCCTCTGATTTGTATAGTCAAAGTCCTCTGATGCACAGAATTTAAAGACACAGTAGAATCAGAAAATCAGAACCATCTCAAGCATTGCATTTAGGGACCACATCACTCTCATTGAAGAAGAAGATAAATTAATGTCTTGCCTTTAGTGTGGAGCTCTCTTCCTGCATGATGGTAGGGGAGGGAAAATAATAAAAATGAAAAATCTTACTTTCCACCATGGAATAGTTATTCTGTCTGGGAAGACCATGCCTCAATATCACTCCTTCTTTTGCCGCTCATGCAATCCACTCCAATTCACCTTTTCCTTCTCTCTATCTGATGATGGACTTCTAAGCAAGCACATTCTTCTGCATCTAAAACACAACATGGAAAGGTTTTCATCTGTGCCAGGTTGACCTCTACCCCACAGAACCTCTTGCTCAGTTTCCATAAGTGGGATGRGGAAAAGAATCAGTAGGAGCAAAAGCTGGAAAACTCATGGTTTGAGATAAAGATGATTTAGTAAGGAAGGCAAAGCCCCACACACAGAGACAAAGCAAAACAAGAGATTAAGTTGTTACGTCCCATGGACAGGCATTACTTTTCCAGGACAGCAAAGCTCCATTGAGTAGAGTAGCTTCTTRGGAAGACAAATGCCATTGCTCTAAATATACCACTTTCTCCCAGCTTTTATTGCTAAGCACAACCATGTATGGCATGGGAATAAACTAAAAATAGRTATATAGAATTATAATGACCTTTTTTTTGGTTATTTTTTTCTTTTTTAATTTCAACTCATATTCCAGCATTCTGCTTGAATATTTGAAAAAAAAATCTGTTCAATGGGACTGTATGCATAGCTCMTTACAAGAATCTGGTACTACCTAATATCCAGATAAATTTAATTCCACTGAAAAACAGTCTTGAGCTTCTCTTGAAATCCATGCCAAGAAAACCCAGATGTGAAGAAACAAAAACAGCAAAGCAGCTGCTGGGCTTTTGAAGCTCAGCAATATAAATTTTCTTCAGAGATGAATGGGGAAAATTAAAAAAATTATAATTTAAAAATTGACTAAATGGCTGAYACTCATAAAATTAATTCTGTTGATGACACTTCCAACCTTTCATCAACAGTAAACAAAGAAGTGCATTATTAGTGACTTGGTATTTTAGTGACAGTTTTACTTGTGGGAATTAAGTAGTATTAGCAAATTTGCATCATGATGTAGCAAGGTATACTTTAATCTGCTTTAGTCAGTTGAACACACGTGGGAGAGGAACATTTTGTTGTTTTTCTTTCTGTAAACATCTAAGAAGTTTCAACTGGCAAATTCTTTGCTATTCAATCACCTGAGAGGGCTGCYCACACCTGTGATTTCTACTGCCCTCTTCTTATGTGTCTCTCCATAGTGTTTGAATTGGGGCTTTGGGGATTTTTTAATATTACACAGCATTAGGGGAGATTTTGAAACACGGCATGATTGTGGGGACAACTGTAAAGAAGGATCTTACTATATGGACTTTCATTAGCTGCCAATAAAATGCAGCAGATCACTCAATCAGTTTTCTAGGCACCATTGTCTTGCTGCTGACACCTGCTGATGTTGCCTTGCTTGCACAGAGCAGCACTGAAGAAAGACACACATCCTCCAAGTGACCATCTTCATTTTCTGACCATCTAGGTCTAAACAGAGCAGACACTTCACACTGAGCAAGCTGGCCCAACCACACACTGCCCCATGCAAGTGAGACCTAACAACAAAAGCCACCAGAAGATGAACAGGTAGCCTTTGGCAACTGTTGCAAGATATACAGCAGAGGAAACTGGATTACATAGGTTTTAACTTTTTGTCTCATTTCTGATTTTGAGCAGCTTTGCTGAGCTCTTTTATTAGTCAGCTCTTTGTTTTTCTCCTTGCTGAGCACTTATGGGGTCCTGCACTAGAGGAGCACAATCTGTGATAAATGTGTAAGTAGCCCGTTTTCATGGGGATCTGTCCTACTGATACAAAATAAATGTGTGGCAGATATATAGGATAAATACGTGTGCACTACAGTTAGCTGTCAATTCCTTAGGAGCACCTTTGTTGTTTTTATGGAATTTTGCTGTCATTTTGAACGTTGCCAGTTGAGTTGGCTAATACCTCTGAAGYACTTAAAGAGAGCTACAAGTTCCATTATAGATGGAAAATTTTTTACACAGTTGTAATGGCAAGCCATTACACTAATTGAAAGAAAAACTGAAAAAAAAACCATATCTGTAAGTTGTGGACTGGTAAAGGGCTTAACTTTTGTCATTTTTTGCATCAGAGCAAAACCAAAACATTACATGTTATAAAAATATTTATCTGTTACTTCAATTTCTTTTGCATAAAACAACGAAGATAATAAGGGACAAATTGGTCAGTCTGTGTGGGGTTTTCATCCCATTAGTTTCTCTTTCTCCTAATGGGATTTAGCTTTCTAACAGTAACACTTCAGATACAGACACGTATTGGGAAACTAGTCTTTAACCATACATATTGTATATATACATATATATATTGTATATATACATATATATATTGTATATATACATATATATATGTATAATACAGACATGTATTGGGAAACTAGTCTTTAACATATATAGACCTTTACCTATATATTAGATTTCAATACCAGTAAAAAACCCAAAATCTGTGAACTTCTACAAGCTGACAGAAAGTATGGGAAAATCTATGCTTTTTAGAGGAAAAAATGTTGATGCTTCTCTCAACCAAGTAATAAGGGCATATAGTTACCACTTCCCTGATTTACTTTGCAGTGTCATAACTACATTAAGGAATAACCAAAAAATAATGGGAAAAAATCTCTTTAGTACAAGTAGAAATGAACTGGGGCAAATAGCCAAAATTCTGTACAGGARGAAAAACCCCACAGGATAAAACCTACAATGTTGAAGTACTTTCCTCCTCTCTGGTGTTCTATAGGGGCAGGCAGTTTAAGTTATGTACCTGTAACATCATCTGAAGTTTGAAATTCTAACTGATTTAATAAAATTCATGGCTATCTCATCTCATTGCTTTGTCTACTTATATGGAAGAGTTTATAGTGCAAATGATCATTTAAATGACTACTTAAAATTCTCAGTTGCCATAAAAAAYGTATTTTGAAATATATAACTGAAATGTGTGGTGAAGGCAAAAAGAGAGGAAAGTTCTTTAAAGTTTCACTCTGTTAAGTATGTCTGTACAAACTACCTAGAGAAGGCGAAATTTTTTTGAAGGGTTTTCAGTATTTTTCAGATAAAGTGCTCAGAAAAAAAMCTTTGCAATAACTAAGTATTGTAGAATCATTCTACACTGACCTGAGCTGGCAGCCCTGAGAGCCTTTTTGATTCATTTTTAAAAGAAATTTATTTCCTGCTGCAAATAGATGAGAGCCGGCTCCAGAGAGAAACTTCCTTTAACCTGGTAAATAGAAATGAGATGAGATATTGTTTCAATCACCACTTAAACTCTTTGTGTGGGTGGATACAATGCGGTTATGTACAGCTTGACCTGGAACTGTTGCTCTTGAAGATTGAAAACAAGTGCACCACTTAAAGTCATATATTGTACCAGGCAGCAGCAGCAGTCAGATCACGGAGGGTCCCTTCAAACAGCTCTATATGGTGACAACAGACCTGCTCCTTCTCTCTTATCCAGCAGGACACATCTGAACCATCTCAGATTGAATCATGGAAGTTATGATGGAGTGAATTCAGAGAGGTCAAGCCTGGGGTATATAACAAGGGATAGAATTTTTGTAGCTACAATTTTTCTTCTGATTTACAGAGCTTTACATCTTGATACTGTGAAGCAAAGGCTGCTGCTCACCTCTGTATGGCTGCCAGGTGTATCTTCTCAGAAGTGCAGCTACACCAGGCTTTCTTACTCTTCTCACTGTTCCCTTCCCAGTATGAAGGCAATACTCGACAAAGACCACCAAGGTTTATACCTCAARTTTGTAATATATAATGTTTTCCTACAGTCACACTCAAGAATGTTAGGTGTAGCATGGACATCACCTGTGAAGAAATTTGTTGTGTTTGCTGAGAGCGAGAGATGGAGAGAAAGGATCCCAGAGCTACATATGGAAACAGTTTTCTGATTGCATAACATGAGGAGAGCCAATACATCTGGGAAAAACTCCTGAAATCTATTTAAGCACCTTAAGAAAAGCTGTTGTAGTATTTTCACAGTTTGATTTTTCAAATAAAAAATTTGGTAGAAATCCAAAATTATTTGCCCAGTGGTCTGAAGCCCACTGATAGAGTCACAGAATCATGACAGTTATAAAAGACCTATAAGATCAAGAACAGCTGTTAACCCAGCACTGTCAAGTCTGCCATTAAACCATGTCCCAGAGTGCCAGAGTGCCACATCTACAGGCACCCTCCAGGGGTGGTGACTCAACCACCTCCTTGGGCAGCCTGTTCCAATATTTGACTACCCTTTCAGTGAAGAAATTTTTTTTTAACACTCAATCAAAATCTCCCCTGGAGCAACTTAAGGTCATTTCCTCTCATCCTGTCAGTTGTTACCTGGGAGAAGAGGCTGACCCCCACCTCACTGTGGCCTCTTTTCAGCTGTTTGTAGAGCTCAGTAAAGTCTCTTCTCTTTTTTCTCAGGCTAAAAATCCCCAGATCCCTCAGCTCCTCATAAGCCTATGCTCCAGATCCCTTACCAGCTTTACTGCCTTTACTCTGGACACCTTCCAGCACCTCARTGTCTTCCTGTCAGTGAAGGGCACAAAACTGGATGCAGGATTCAGTCTGTGGCCTCACCAGTGCCAAGTACAGTGGTAGAACCACTGTCCTGGTCCTTCTGGCCACACTATTGCTGATTCAGGGCAGGATGCCACTGGCCTCCTTGGCCACCTGGGCACACCTTGGCTCGTGTTCAGCCACTTTTGACCAGTGCCCCCAGGTCCTTTTCCACCTGGAAGCTTTCCAGCTGCTCTGCCCCCAGCCTGTAGTACTGCATGCAGTTTTAACCCAATTGCAGGACCCAACACTCAGCCTTGTCAAACCTCACACCATTTATCTTGGCCCATTGATCCACTTTCTGCAGATCCCACTGCTGATTCTTCCTGCCCTCTATCAGATCAGSACTCCTGACCATCTTGGTGTCCTCTGCAGACTGACCGAGGGAGCACTCAATCCCCTAAGCCAGGTTGTCAATGAGGATATTAGACAGGACCAGCTCTAACTCTTGTCTCTGGGAAATGCCACAAGTGACTGGGTGCCAGATGGATGTAACACCATTCACCACYACTCTCTGAGCCTGGCCAAGACCAGGTTTTTTACCCAGGAAAGAGTATATCCACCCAAGCCATGAGCAGTCCGTTTCTCCAGGAGAATGTTGTGGGAAACAATACTAGAGGCTTTATTAATGTCCCAGTATCCAACACTTACAGCCATTCCCTTCCCCACAGAGCAGGTCACCCTGTCAAAAAAGGAGATCAGATTGGTCAAGCAGGACTTGCCTTTCCTAAACCCATGCTGGCTGGGCCTGATCCACTGGTTGTCCTGCATGTGCCATATGATGGCTGCAAGAAGCAGAAGCTTCCTTGCTGGGGATGAGGAGAAAAGGGGGCATGAACAAAGAAAAAAAGAAAGAAATCATGGTTCAGRCACTTCAAAAACTGAAGTTCTTTGAAGTGGACAAGTGAGACAGAGGCCACCCATCACTGACTTTTAATATAGAGCTTATGCCATTCTCAAGAATCTAGACTAACAAATCCTGATAAATAAAATTTTAAAAACSCTGTTCAAGGCAAAAGGAGCAAGTAGCCTGAAGGAAACATATGGAAAACAGAAACACAACTGGTTTGTTCCAGTCCAAAGCTTTTAGTCATGGATACTCACTTGATTGTCAATGTGCTTTCATTGGGCACCAACTCTTCTTTTTTCTTGCTCTTTGACTTTCATGTACTGCGTCTACATGAAAGTCAAAGAGCAAGAATATACAAGTAAGTATACACAGACACACAACAGAAAACAAAAAATAGTTGCGCAAGAAAGGACCAACTCCACCAAAGTGCAATTAATTTTTCATATCCAGTTAGTAAGACTTGCCTACAATAGAAATTTTCTTACAAATAAGTAAGCTATATAGCTTACATATGTAGCTAATATGCCACAGGTAGATAATAAATGGCTTAATAATCACAACTATGTTGCTATTTTCTATTTTCTGCACCAGTGCAGCAGTGTTCTCAGGCCCTGCAAGATCCTTCACCTGTTCCTCCCCTCAGCTTTTTGAGCTACCCAGATGGATAGACACATCTTGTGTAAATAGTGAGGTGGACAGCTGTTCATTTTCCAACTTGCTATTTAGTTATTTTCCTGCAACACTAAGGAACTTTTGCTTCTCTGAGAATACAGGGGATGAGAATGCAGCAAGAAAATGTGGACTACAAGGCTGTATGAACCACAGCAAACTTTACAAAGCCACTGCCAGCAACATAAACGCTGATGTCCCCAGAAACAGCTTTGGGACAGTTTGTCCTGCAAGAAAACTTTCAAGTTCTGAGAACAGAAATGGCCAGCACTGATAATGATAGCTTGTATAAACTGCTTACTAGAGTGTTCAGGGCCATATTTTATGCAGTACTGTCATCAGTATTAATAAATTTCAGCTCTTCAGGGAAACACTGCATGAGGATATGAGACCCAAAGGTGCCTCTGGTAAAACTGAGAATAACCTGTATCTGCAYCTAGTCAGTGGGAAAAAGAAARAAACAAAACAGAAAACCRACCAAACAACAAATAAATAAACAAATGAAAAACCCAAACAACAAACCACTGTGGATAGCACTGGGAGGAAAAACAGATGGTCCAAAACCTTGCAAGCCTCAGTTACACTCAGTGGAAGCCATGGTGGATATACTTTGCACCAGATCTGTAATCCAGGCAGCTTTGACAAGGGAGTGACCCACTGGACTGTAACCAGAGTGCAGAAGCAGTCACCTGTCACCTGTGTCAAGGCAACAGTGTGAAGGCAGGTTGATCTTTCAATTAACAGAAATTATTGATCATCCTTATACAGAGAAAATTTGATCCTGAAACAAGTACAGGCTATCAAGATTGATAATTATTTCATTGCCAGTAGGCTCCAGCAACTCAGCTATACTTATGTATTTATCAGCTAAACTGAAGTCCAGGCAGAACAAGAAGAACCCTGGCACTGTAGAACCCTGGCATTACCATCTTAGGTATTTCCAGCMCTTGTTGACATGCTTTTGATTAATCAGATACTAACAGGAATGAAGCCAAGGGTAAATGGACATAGGATTATCCTCCAGGTAAACATGACTTYATGGTGTGGTATGGGATAATTGTCACTCTTCTCTCTGCTGACAATTTCTGTTGAATCAGACRTTGAGAATGATCAGTAAGGTCTGACAAATAACAGAATGCTTGCTCTTGTACATGGTATGATAAATCCTGGTGGAGAGGCAGAGAGTGCACTTAGATGGAAGCAGAGAAGGCTCAAAAAGAAATGCAGATTGTGGAGAAGACAAAAGTGAAAGTGCTGTAAAACCATAATCAGACCATAGGAAGACACATCAGTCCTAYGTCCATGCACACAGGTGGAGTCATTATACCATTGCTTTTCCAGCTGTACAGAAGACATAAAGAACTCATTTATGCTTTGAGAAATTTGCAGATTCTAGCAAAATATCTGGAGAATCCTTGAGCTGACTTATAGTCAGGTGATTGTACACCAAATAAACCATACCTTTCCCGTTCGGCAAGAATTTCTGGGTTGTTTCACACTGAAAAAGTGATTGTGAAGGTAAGATGAATTATGATGGTTTTCAAGTTAAGCARTAACAAATATTTATTTTTAACCAACTGTTCACTGCAGTCCACAAWATTCTGTTAGATCTTTGGTGTTTTTGAAATATTGGACCCTTTCCTTTCACATGCATCAAGAATCGACTTTTAAAAGAGAGATTATGCAGGTTTAATGACCTAGAGATGCAAATGTATAGAAAATTAGGTTAAATTTGAATGTGTTAGATTGAATAAAATTGGAGTAAAAATTCATTGCCAATGTTGATTGCGGAGTTGCTGGAAACGTGCCAGAATACATGCAAAGCACGCAAGTAAATAATGTTGAAATTTCAAGACTGCTTTTGAATTAATTGATTTATTAACAGATAGAARTACATTTATATCAGATCTTTCAAAATTGCACTGCCAATGATATGTATCAGTCTGGCATTCCTCTCTAAAATGACTAAGTGTTGCTTTTTAAGCTTTGAATGAATTGGGCTCAATGGAGCGATTAGTCAGAAACTAACCTTTTTAGTAACAAAGTGAAATCAGAAAATAGGCAATAACTTAGTGTTCAAGTAAATTTAAAAAAAAAAAGTTTCCTAAGTATAGACACTTGCAAAATTGCACCTATCCAGCAGAATAATATCTAATTTAACACAGTTACTAAAGATAAATGATTTTTCCTGATCAAATTATATCAGGATGAATAATTTTATACTATATAATTGGTGAGCTGGATAATTCAATAAGCCCATTTGCTATGGTTGACTTCCTTTCACAAGTAGAAATTCTGTAATGAGGAAGGCAGTTTTGTCAAAACAGCTGCCAAATGGCAGTAGCATAATAAAAGAAGCCCATTAATCAGAAAATTAATTAAACATTCTGTGTATGTAAAACCTGCTGCATACTGAGAAAATGGGAATGGCCTGACAACAGCATTTGTAACAATTTATTCATGSGAGAATTATAGGAAACAACCAGTGTATTACAAAAATATCCAAATACAGCTATTCTAGAGGAAAAAAAGGACTCAATTTCTAAGGTTAATTGGCTAGAAAAATAGAAAAAACATGAAACATGTCTATTCTTTTTCTTACTAATCAGAATATAAGTACTGTGGGGTACCAATCCTCTTGTCTTGTTTGGCAAGACAGTAGTCATATGGGTGGTGGCTATCAGACCTCTGGCATCTCTCTGAATCAAGTAGAATTTTAGGATGAGCTGGGACCAAGACATTCTGAATCATATGACACTGAAGGAGCTAATCAATCRTTTGGGACACTTCTAAAAATAATTTCCTTAACATCTGTACCTTTCTTAGAGATGTTGATCTATTCTTGACATCTAAGCTGGCTAATACTCATTTTGAAAGCAATGTTAATTTTCTTCAAATTAGGTTACTCCTTGAAGCTCAGACTGACATGGTGGATTTATGACATTGAGAAYCTAGAAAAACTAACTTTTAGGGGTGGTTTTATAAACCTAAGATGATAGCCACCAAGACATTGGCCTCTATTCACTGATCTGAAAGAAAAAAAAAGTGGGGTAATAACCTTAAACCTAAAGTGGCACAAACACAGACTGGGGCATGTGGGTATCAAAAATAGATGTGTTTTCTATAACTTTGAAATGAAGAGCAGAATTTTCTCCTTAAAGCAAATTCATATTATTTTGGAATTTATGTGAAATTTTGACACATTCACTCCTTTGTTTTTTGTTGAAAACATCTTCAACAGATGTGCTGTAAACCATTTTTTATATGAATAAAATGTGCCCCAGAAGATTACAAACCAGAGTTCCATAAGCTTCTAATGAATTTAGACCCCCTCTCTCCTTTGAAAATCAATGAGAGTAAAACAGGTAACAGCCTTAAGCACTTTCTTTATATCTGCATAATTGAGTTTGAAATAAATGAAAGAAGTAAACTTCATGGCCTCATGTGCAGTGTCGGCTACTTTTAAATAACATYCAGCATAATTACTTTACATTCTCTGCTTCCTTTTTAAGTCAGCAATGAGCAGGCACAGGATAATGCAGCTGGGAAGAATCCCAGGTCTATGAGCCTTAAGAACAGAAATTGCTCTGACTTTAGGAAAGCACTGACTATTTCCAATAAAGTAGGTTTGGAATGCTCTTTCTTTTCARCACCAGATGCTCTATTTCATGTCATGTATTTGATTTGAAGTAACAAGAATATTTCTGTTTATACTGGTATGTCTGGTTGGATGGATAGAGCATCTAAATTACTTTCTGTGCTGCATAGCTAACAAAGTGATTCCAGTATTWCYATTATATCACATACAGAAATGATTAAATCAGAGTTATATGGAACAGATTAAATTTAATATTAGAATTATATTTTTTACTCTCATTTTTTATGGAAAATTATTTCATAAGTACTTGGTGCCTAAAGAGTCCCTATGTATTTTCTCTGTGGAGGTCAAATTCATACTGGAATAAAGTCAAGTCATCTCTTAGTTCCTATAGAACATTTTTCTAATATTGCAGTATCTGAACAAGTGGTAACTGAAAACTAAGAGACAATGGGGGGAAAGCCATTGTGGAGAAAATACCACAWATACATTGCATTAATGACCAATAGCTTTTGTGAGCGTGTTCCACTTGCAGTGTTTTAAACCTGTGTCTCCAGCTGCAGAGATAGAATGTTGAGCTGAAGCCATGAAAACCATTGAATCATTCATTAGCTTGCCAGAGGTAGAGAATGGTTACATGGCACAGTGGGTTAATGCTTAGGCTTTCCAAGCTGGAGGCGAGTTAGGACTAGGTTTAAGTCAYAAGTGAGATACATCAGCGCTATTATCTTGCTTTCTATGGATGATTTCTCATACCTGTACAGATATATTTTATGATTGGCAATCTGTTCCAAACTGAAAAAAAGACAGACCATAACAAGACTATTGCAATTGGGTTAAAAGGTTGTGTGGACAAAGATTGAAACTGACTACCTACATGACACCTAGCTCTTTCCAAAAATTATTGCTCCGTTCAGAAAGACATAAGATACGGGCTTCCTCACCAAATGCAGAAGCACATAAATGTTTGCTTTTGGAATAACACTGACATCATTAAAAAAAAGAAATCACATAAAATCAGAATTTTTTGTAAAGCAGGAAAACTAAATTCTAAAATTTGCATCTTTTGGTATAAGCAAAATAAKCATGTACTATTTAAAAATACTAATAGCACGTAATACTTAAATACACACATAAAGCAAAAGAAATGACCTACACATGCTGAGGCATGGTAAAATAATCTCTGCCACTGCCATGCAGATGAGTGCTATGGATAAAGTATAAAATTTTTGTTACATAGGTACYTTCAAAGCTAGAATAAACAATGCTGTGCTGCTGGAAATGCAGTTAAGTGAAACTCCTACTGTATTCTCTTGTTGTTGCAGTAGGTTAGAAGGTGACTGTGTGGCACCTGTGTGTGTGTTCAGAGTGTGTGTGGTCTGCTACATGTGCACAGGATAAGGAAGTGGACAAAGAGAGGCGAGAATATAGAAAACTACTGACCATCAAGAGATTGTATGCCTCTTGTTGCTCAGATTTTAATCTTGGTCTTTTATCTTTTCCATCTCCTCACTCCTGCAGGAAGCCAAGATAGCTACACAARAGTGAGAAGGCCTGTTTTGATGTATCAGTTGCAGACTGGAGTGTAAGATATGATTTCATAACATTCAGCTTCAGAAACAGGGACCTTGAAGTCACAGGTCTGGATTAGCAGAATCATTTGTTACCAGGACTCTTAACAATACATAGCAGTGTCTTTCTTGCCTCACATCTGCTAGCCCTGATTCTCACAGTGACTTCAACACAATATTAGTTGGAAAGCAACACAGCACTATAAAAACAGTACATATTTATGGAATGCACTGATATCAATTTCCAAAACCAATCCCAGCAAATACTTATTAGGTAGGAGTGGTGCTCTACTAGAACAGCTGTACACAAGTAACAGATATTTGTTTAGACATTTGCATTTAAATGACAGCTTTAACAACATGTTTCTCACAAGTTTGTGTAGTTTGAGGGTGAGGAAGACAAGGACCAAGCAAACCCTTTGAAAAAAGCAGATCTCAGTGTGCTCGGGAAATAGTGTGCAGAGATCACTTAGGAGTCTGCCTTGCAGGAAAAATGGGTTTGGACAGATTTTCAGAGACAGAAAAGACAGAGAGATGGCAAAAGGTAGAGTCTCCAAAATGACAACATAGAAATATCAGGTGGGCAATCAACAGTGCAGGGAGGAGAGAAGAAGCACTGCTGCAACCCAGACTGATAAGAGATATAAAGAATAACATGAAAGTAATCTGTAAATGCTAGTATAAATTAAAAATGCAAGGAAGATAAAGGGCTAATGACAGTTGGAAGTGGCAAGTCAGTCACAAATACTGCAGCAATGACCCAAATAGTTGCCTCATTCACCTCAGTCCTTAGTCCCACACYTCTAACATCAAGGAGAAAGAATAAGAGAAATGGTGAACCACTGATGATAGAGAAGAATCGAGGCAGGGACCACCCCTACAAAGTAAATATAGACAGATTCAAGAGACCAGGCAAGATGTACCTGTGGATGCTGAAAGCAAGAAGATCAGGCAGCAGGGCAGAATTTGTGAGAAATCAAGTCACATAACTTTCTCACACTGGTCTGAAAATGTATGAGAAAGAATCAAAACAATCCTTGAAGGTGAAAARCAGTCTCCACAGGTGTTGTTTTTCCAACTTGCTGTTTACTTGTATGRGGGGTGTTGTTCTGAATGCCCCATCATGTCTCTTTTCTCATAACTGTCTATAAAAGATAGTGAAAAATAAAGATTGCTCCTTTTATCTTAGAGACTGGAAGAGTCTTTGTGTTATTGCTCTTCACCACCCCAAACTCTACAGCAACATGTATCCAAGGGTGCTGAGAATGTTGGCTGACATGCCAACAGAACCATTCCTATCAAGCATTTTAGAAATGCCACGGCATCAGGAGAAGCCAAGTAATCAGAAAAGRGCAAATATTTTGTCCAACTACAAATATTGAGAAGAAAACAAAGGTCAAAGAAATTGCAGACAATCACCTTTACTTTAGTTCCTGGGAAAACTCAAGAGGTCCTCAGGGAAGGACCTTTCAGGAAAAGATAAGAAGGTGACAGGAAGAAGCTAATAGAGAATTAGCAAGATTGAATCATACTTGACCAACCTAATTGCCTTCTGCAGTGAAACAATTTGCTGAGGGAATGAGGATAGAGCTGTAGATGTCACCTGCCTTGATTTTGCCAAGGTTTTGGCCTGGTATCACACAATATCCCCTACAAAGAAGTTGTCAAGTTCTCTGATAAACAGATGGACCATTATCAGGGGAGAAATTTACACAAACTACCAAGCTCAAAAGGTGAGTGGTTCCAAGTCCCACTRGCAGAAATCAGATTTCCAGGATTTTCCAGAGACTTCCAGGAGTTTCTCTCAGGTCAGATGCTGTTCAGTGTCCTTGTAAATTATCTCAATATGGAATTAAATTCACATTCACCAGATTTGTGCACAACACTGAAGTAAACAGGATAGTCAGATGTGGTACAAGGAAGAGTTGAGCCAATGAGGGTTGTGTGGAGGATTGCAAAGAAACATAAGCCCCCACACCTGAAACAGAACTATCACAAACAGCAGAACAGGCTGGGTTCTCTCTCAATGGTGTATATTATTACTCAACAGAAATAAATTGATTCTCTTTGTGAAAAAAATAAGTGGCTGACATATTTCTGTAATGTGGYTCTCACCAACCCAATCTGCTTTCCAAGCCACTGCTCATGGAGTTTCCATCWAACCAGTCAGGAGAAATGGAAAGACTAGAACATCTCTGGTGACCTGAGAGACTCTGAACCTGTGCAAGGTGGAAGCTTTTCATGTGCAGTTCTCTTTCTGGAGATGTCCACTYCAATTCACTGATGTTCAGTCACATTCCCTTCAGTGACTCAGGCATAAGTCCCAAGTCCCTAAGGCAGATGTACATCAACTTTTTTTTTGCCAGGAGAAGTGACATCAATTCCCTGTTGGAGACTGTTGAGAGATGCAAAGGGACAGAAGAGACCAAGCTGTGATCTGTGAGAGAGAAAAGAGGGTGTGTGCATCTTTGTCATGAAGGTACTTTTAGACTTTACCTTGTTTTAGACTCCTGCTATCCTGGCTAGTAAGAGAAAAGAGCTCAGGGTGAGGAGTGAAAAGAATCCATCACAAACCAATATTGAAGACATCTCCATTCACAGGAAAAAAAGAGATGGAAAGAAGAAGAGAAGGGACATGACAAAAGGTATGCAAAGAAACRAAGAAATGAAAAATGAAGAAAACCTGTAACAATAATTCCTTATTCATATACAGTTTTATGCTAATCTTTTTTTTTTTTTTTAATTGGTCCCTCCTGCCAATGCCATGCTTAGTTATTGACACTGGAAAGAAAGTGAAGACAGACATATCCCTTTGGGTGACTTTTCTTGTGCATAGGCAGGCAACACCATAAGTGAACAGTTGCTTTTATTTAAAATGAAACCCATAAAGATTTGGAAGAAGAAAAAGTAATTCAGTGAAGAAACAGAATTCTGAAATCAGGATAGTTTTTAACACTTGAAAAAGTAAAAGGCTGAAATTAAGCTGGTAACTGATCACTTGGTTTCCCAAAGTTTTAGTCTGTTTTCAAAGTTTCCAAGAAAAGGGGCTGAAAAAAAGCCCAGTAAAAAACTTAGRAGCTGTTAAACTATAAAAAATCCTGGTTGTACTAAGAATAGACACTTAGCATATCTTTACAATACTGTCCAAATATACTCGTTCATGGAAAAAGGCAAAGGGTCAAAACAGATCATTTTAAAACACCTGGATAGAAAAGATGAAGCTAAGGGTTTTTAAAAAATATTTTCAAATAGCAAAGAAAAAGAGGGTGGAAAGAAAAAAAAATCTCACTAAAACTTGTTCACTGGAAGCATATGCAGTTGCATATTAATGATGGCATCTGTTATGTTCTGACTTGAGTTCCCTTAACCACAGAATGTTACATAACCACTGTCAGGAGATTTAAAAGGCTTCCATTAATTTGTGATGGCAATTAGCAAGGAGGGTGTTAATACTTACTGGTGCTCAAGCTGTCAATTTCTGGCTATTTTTCATTTGTATTCTTYGTAAACTCATACTGTTGTGTACACAAGGATATCACTGCATCTAGGCAGAAAACAAATTTTTTCTTTCTGCCATGAGTTATTCTCTAGATGAATGACGTTTGTCTTAGAAATAGCTAAGAATGAAATCAATACTACTTATAAATCACTACACACAGAAAAGTTAGGWGGTTCATGTTTGATAAAGTGTATTTCTGTCTGAGCCCATCTAAGTTTTTGTATGTACATGCTGACATATGTGYTCTATGCAATTTGGCAATGCGAATATTGTGAATTCTTACTGTTTAGCAGATGTTGGTGAAATATATTTGAGTTAGCAATTTTTCATAAGGAAAAAATAATTAGTCATAACTGGAAGTCCCTTAATGAAAACAATTTTTTTACAAATAGTTTATTTGAGATGATTTCTCTGCTCAACTTTTTGGGGTCAAAAAGCAAGGTCAAGTGACTYGAAGCTACAGGACTTGAAACTACAGGGCACTGAAGTATTCTTTTCATATAAGAATAAAACTCAGTAGGTGAATTGATGATGTTTGTATGTTCTGCCTTAGGGTTAGTTGCTCATCACATTCTGAGGAACACAGTGGAGGCCAAGAAACAGTACGAAAAAACATTACTATTATGCGAGGTAGCTATGATGCACTCCTGGTATTTTCCCTGCAGGTGATGCTTTGAAGAGGATAGCATAGACCTCAGTTGCCTTAAAGTTTTCTTGGAGATGGTATCCAAGATGGGGGGAGCTGTAGTTACACCTAGCTAAACACCTGTTCATTTATTTAACTTACCAGATTCAGCCATCATATAATCACATTTCAGTTCAGAAAACAGCTTTGAGGTAATAMCATTTGATAAAATGACAGTAGCAAGCATCCTGAACCACTGGTGTTTTGAAAGCATTTTGAAGTACATGTATAAATAMAATATTAATCTATATTTAAAATATTTTTGTTTCAAAAATGTCTGCAAATCTTTTATGTGCTGTAAACATATGGAACTGAAGAAGTATATCCCCTTCTGGAATTAGAGGGCGGCAGCTGAGCTGTATGAACTATCTTGCATAATGTTCAAAGGAGAGAAAATTATTCCAAGGAGAGCAGAATAAATTCTGGCAGCTACAAAAAACAGCCATGGGATCCTTTTTATGACCATATAAAATAAAAAATCTTAGAGGTCTTACTGAAAGGCCTATTACACAGCAAACTACATGCTATTCCATTTTTTTCTGCCTCAGTTCAAYTGCTAGGTTTAACTGGCACTATCAGAAATTGAACTTTTGATTCTGTGGAACCTATTTTAAGCTTAGCATAAAAAATGCAGTGATCTGTCCCACTTAGGTCTCCAGGCTGCACTGCTTGATAGCATAGTTAAACAATACATGCTGAATTGAAAAGTTCCCATCACCTGCAATGGTTTTCACAATCTTTATTTAAACATCCTATGCCTTCAGTAGCCTAAGATAAGCAGAAATAATATTTCTTGGGGTTTGTGAGCATTTTTCCCCCCACTGATAAAAGGCAATAACTTCCAGTGCTCAGTTTARCTATCACTACAAATGCCTTTTACTCCTCTGTGAACATCAGCTGCACAGCTAATGTCAGCAGGAAATTCTGGGTAACTGTTGAGTAGGAGGACACCTGGGAACAGGCAGCTAAATCAARCAAACAATTAAATTTTGGAACTCATTTCCAATGGATATTTTGGAAAACAAAAGAATAAATGTGTTTTAAAAGGCTTTAACCAAATGAAGGATTGTCTATCAGTAATTATCAAACTTGGTTGTCCAGATGTATTGTTCATTTCAGAAAATTTCTGAAGTATCTTTTTTGCTGATCAGGAATAACACAGGAAGTTTTCTAATAATTTTCTGTTTCCTAAAGTCATTCCTAAATGCCTGTCTTTAGTCACCAACAGCAGGATGATAGGTGGCCAAGTAAGGRCCTTTGGTATACTACAGACTATGAAAGTATTCAATTCTTCTCCTGGACCAGATTCTCTGAGGAAGAATAACTATAAAACAGCAGCTGTTCTCTTGGCATGTACTGCTGATGTGGCTGGGAAGGCACCTCTTCTTTATACCTCTTTACCTCCTSCTTTTCAACTACAGCCCAAAAAGGGGAAGGAGACAGTCACAGCATTAATGGGAGAGATGGTTCTCTGCTGTGTCRCAGCACATGGCAGAGACAGCTCACAGACCTGCAGGATATTAGTACTACACACTACACACTACACAGTACTGTAGTGTACAGTATTATACTATATGTAGTATTGAAATAATATTTGGAGTCAAGGAGTCCTAAAAAAAAATGGTGGTCTGATGGGATTGTGCCATTATTGCTCAGAATGGTGAATAAAAATACAAGCCTGAACATCCTGCTGCCCCCAGGGTATTATAGAACAAAGAGAAAGGTGTCTCAGAGATCTGTCTTTGATTAAACAGTGCTTGGGGGATGCTGACAAACAAAATAAATTTGTTAATGAAGGCACATGCCATTCTCACACTAAWGTCATGCAGGGATTTAAAAGTGGCCATCCTTACTGCATAGTACAGCACACATAGAYGTATTTTAATCTTATAGCTTTGTTTATCAGTGTACTGGATTTTGATATGGCAGATATCTTTAACTCAATAAATATTCAAGTACCTCTTCCCTTAACAGAACTTGRCCTGGACAGGCTAATGGTAACTCAAGCAAACCTGTCTGGAAGGAACTGAACATTCTGGATTGCTTTGTAGACCCCCCCACAGGAAGCTGACGACCAAGGCAGCATAAACTGCCTATCAATCTTCATAAAAATATTTTGAATGTAACATACCTAGCACTTCCATACAGATACTGTGCTACATGCTTAATTGACTTAATTGACTTAATTATCCTGCTATTTCAGAAACAGAATAACAGAATATTCTGAGTTGGAAGGGACCCACTARKATCATAAAGTCCAGCTCTTAAGYGAATGGCCCACAACCTTGGTGTTACTGGCACTGTGCTCTAACCAAAATTATTTTAACGGCAGTTGCACAATTTCTGGGAATAAAAATGCTAAAAGGATATGTTGGTATTTAGAGGCTAAATCTACAGTTATACAGAACTTTGTATGCCATCTGCATAAGACTCCAGTCCGTGTGGTGTTCAGACCAGCACGTGACCATGGCAGTGGTTTTGTTTTCTAGACTCTGAAAAATTACAGCTTATGTGTCCCAGGCAAATCTGCAGAAACRGAGCAGGATTACACACCCCTGGCATCAAGATCTGCTCCAGAATATSGTGGTATTCAGAGCCCCAGTGCAAGAAAGACTTCAGCTAACTGGAATAGATTCAGCAGAGGGACACCAAGACATTGAAGGGTTGGGGGGACTGTGGGGAGGGAAACTGTAGAGCTTGCACTGTGGGGTGTGGGTGAAGGGCTGGGAATTGTTCAGCCTGGAGAAGGGATATCTTCAGGGGCACTTTAAAGCAACCCCTCAGCAGCTGTGAGGAGGCTGTTGAGACGACAGCTRTGGGCTCTTGATGCTGATGTACCGTGAGAGGACAAGAAATAACTGGAACAAGAGCAGTTGTGACAGGATGTAAGGAAAACATTTTTTCCCCTGAGGACAGGGCACAGTGGGACAGGCTGCCCAGAGAGGTGGTGCATTCTCCATCTGTGGAAGTTTCAAGACCCATCCAGATAAAAGCCCTGAGCAAACAGGACAGACCTCAGAGCTGGTCCTGCTGAGAGCAAGAGGTAGGACTGGAAACTGCTGAGCAGCCTTCCAGCTGGAGCTACCCTATGATCTTTTGTTCCTATAGGTAGGTGTAGTCATTTCAAACTTGGTGACATTCACATTCAAATTCCCAAYAGAATTTGTTCAAACTTGGCTCTTACTGAGATCAATCAGATCAGACTCTAATGTTAACTGACTTTTTCAGCCTTTCTTTCTGTGAAGAAAGAAAGGAAAAGCTACTCTGACTTCASTGTTGATGTCAGTATTTAAAGTAATACCTCTACAATTTCATGTCCCTGAAACAAAATATTTTGACTTTGGTGATAGTTGCAAAAATGATGGAAGGCCAAAGGTAACTCCTGAATGACTCCTGTCCAGAGAACAAAACTGTCTGGRTAATGTAATGGAATTTAAAAAGCATAGCTTTTTAAGTCCACATGGAGATGTACACTCAGATTTGCATCCAGGACCAAGCTGAYCAACATGCCTGCTTTCTGCAAAGTTCTGTCCAAGATTACAGTCTCAGGAACACTACAAGGCACTCAGAGTTTCAAAGCACTTGGTGATGTTTTRCATACCTAAAAATGGCTTTTTATTTTGTTTGTTTTTTGGTTTCTGTTAATTATTCAGGGGAGGTAAAAACTTATACCCAAACCAAACACACAAACCCCAAAATCCCACACAAAACAAACAGCAACAGTCTAATAACAACAAGCAATCAAAAAAAAATGCTTCAAAATACTCCATTAAATAAGTTACAGTGCTCAGAAGACAATGGAAATACAACAAAAATTGCAAATTTCTTCTGCCAACAAAAATATTTAGCTTTGAGTACATAAGAAAAGACTTTTTCAGATAAAAATTATGACATTGAAGARAACAACACTCAGATCTAGATTGTTCACTGTATTTTGAAACACTGCATTTCTACTTTTGATGTACTACTCACAATTTCTTACTTGTTAAAATGTGTTTGGTTTTAATGTTACTATTTCTCTATTGCTTTCTCTCTCCTATGCATTTGATAATGTGTTCTTTAATATCCCAATAATAGTGCTCATAGATGTTAATGAAGCTATTTCTTTGGAAAATTTGTTCTCTATTTTCCATTTGAATGGCAAAGAAAAATTAATTCAATGGGAAATGTTTGTGGTGCATTTAGAAATTGCCATTATTTTATATCTYAATAAAACAAGAATGGAAATTTCTTCTTTAATGTTGTCTCCAATTGAAATTCTTTGTTATTTGTTTGATTTAATTTACACACACAGGCAATGTGTGCACCCTTGGGCCCATTGCCATAATTCTAATAATTAAATAACTTCTGTTGGTTTTAGAAAGTGTATTTGGATTTTCTTATTTATTTTATGTTCTTTCTTTCCCCACTTAATCTTACATAAATTTGCTTCAATTCTTACTGTTCACTGCTTTCAAAATGGAACAGTCCTGCAGAAAACATGATATCCATGAAACAGCTATCTGATGCACAGAAAGTAAAGAACTTAGTGTATCAACAGCAGTAGATTTATTGCTATAAAAAGGCTCTGCAGCCCAGTTTCAGGGACAAAAACCATTTATTGAAAGGAGAGGTGTTACTGGAAGACAGGCTGCAGCACAYGTGTCCTTTGCCAAGAAAATCACTCTTTTTTAAATGCAAGGCATTTCTCTAGTGTGKATTGAAATGAGAATTCAGGAGAMTGYCTGAAAAGAGTTCCATMCCCCTGATTTTCRTGGTAAGGCYTTTATGAATATCAAATGCAACATAWYCAGTTTTTTTACTGCTTGTCTTCTTATGCCACTMTTATTAAACTTAATATTGGTTCTAGTCTAGATTCTTAGTGGTTGCAACATAGTGGATGATTAAGCCATAAAATGGGTGTGAGTTACCATGTCTTGACCTTCTGTGAAGCTGTAGGATATTTTAATTTTGATATCTATTTTATCTCCATTATTCTAAAATTTGAATACAATTGCCATATATAYAGAAATCAGCACATAAAGATTTAAAGTACCTATAAAGAAATGCATCACAAGCAGTTGAAGAAATAGGATGCAATTGTAATGAAGAGAGTTACAATAATCTGGCGAATCAAAGTGATTACTTCATAAGTTAGAAAATAAAACTTAACTGTGTGGAACACTAAGACATCTCACAGGAGCTCAGCAGCCTCCTGCACACCCATGGATTCATCCCAGTTGCTTTGGTATTCCATCTCCTCAAGGAGAGTTTCCAAACTTCCACCACCTATCAATGTTCATAAAAAATTATCAGTCATAAAGATCTGTCTTCCAGTATTAGATCATTCAGAAGGCTTCCTGTCAGCCTTTGGAGGGCTAAAGGCTGACACTTTTTTTAGTGATACTTTTCACTAAACACAGGATAAAAGTTCTGTCTTCATTATTAGCAGTGCTAATTATACATCAGCAAATAATAAAAGTGCTGATGCACTGATACCTCATATTAGCTATACACTGTCCTCTTATCTTATAAAATGCCTTCTCATCTTAMAGACTGTTAGACTTTATTAATACATCATGAATAGAATGTGAAACTTGAGCAGCCAGAACTGCTTCCTAAGCACCAACTACAAGGAGCTCAAGTCCTTTGATTAAAAACTGTATGCTGAAATAGATAACTATAATATAGGAACTATTAAACCTTTACTTCAGAACTCAAAGACTGACAGCTGTGCCACATTAATCACTCTTTCTTTCCTCCTGATAATTTTGCCACAATTTCTTCAACAGTATAGTAATACTGTAGTAATACTGTCTTAGGACAGAGATGATTTGCTATTTACTTGGCATATCWAAATTAGTCAAATAAAATTTTAACTTGCAAGACTTTGGAAAGTGCCAGACTTTAGTGTTCACTAAAGAGGTGGTTTTTTCCATGCTTAAAAAAATTATCTGTATTACTATAATGTTCTCAAGAAATAGGTTTTTAGGGATGGGAGAGGTACAGACATTATAATTAGAAAAAAATCTCATAAATTTTCTTTTTCTTCAAAAGAAACCCTTGRTTTTAATTCTATATGAAAAATAAAAAGAGTTTAGAAACAAAGCTTTGTAAAAAAATTCTGAAAAAAATCTCAACTTAAAATTAAAGAAATGTTTCTTTAATTACACTGAAAATTCTCCCAGTTTCTGTTTTATTTTTTTAGCAAAGCACATTTAATCATTCAAAGTGATTTTTAAGGAGAAAAAAAAGAGTATAGCTTTGGAGTGTTAACCATTTCTCTTTCTTAAGGAAGTTGAAAAGACYAGGACTATTTCCTGACAAGGCATTAATTGATGTTGTAACAGTCAGATGGATCAAAGACCTTGGCCCTCCCTCTTAAATTTTAATTATGTCTTTACTGTTTCTAGAATAAAAATGCCCTCTTAACTCCATCTAAATCTTATTTTCTAATCTTTATCRTTTTAAGAGACCCTTTAATTCTCAAAATTATGGGTTCTGATTTTTCTTTTTCCCCTTGCTCCCCTTTCCCCCAATAYGTTCCATTTTCCTTCTCTGAGTACRTTTGTCTAATCATTCAGCTGCAGCCATAGTGATTTGCAAAATTTTCYGTAGCAAAGCAAAATGGGAGCAGATATGCAAATATTTTCAGACATGTGTATAATATACATGTACATAGTATACACACAGATAAAGTTAAAATATGCCAGCTACAGGCSACCATCTTAATATCCTCCATCTCCACTTTTGGAGGTGAGGTATTGTAAATAACTTTTTTATGTCCAACGAGACACTTGAACATTTCTTACCTTGTTTATGCAGTGCCTAATCTGTTTTGCATTCCAGGTAATCTTCAAGGCAGTAAATTGCACCACTCCTATTGAGTCAGATTATATATATACCAGCATTTTTTTTACAGTTTTCATCTTGTTCCATTGCAGSCTACATCCCTGGAATTTGACTGAATTATTGCCAATTGCAGAAGTACARAATAAGAACAAAATCKAACCTATGCATCCTGCTTYAWAAAAAGGAAACTAATTCTTCATTGTTTAAATATATTAGTTTTCTATAAACCTTAAATTAATCTTTAGGAGTCTTTTGGGTCTGATTTTTATTATATGATCAATAATTTATTTCTGACATCTTTTAAGTAGCGATAGGGTTTTGATTCATTTTTGTTCATGTTTTCATAACAGGTTACCATWATAAATGGAAAGGTGGAAGTCTACTTCATATTTTACAAGCTGTTTACAGAACTATCAGTCAACTACTAAACTCTAATTGCTTTCCACACAATGTACAAAAGTTTACATCAAATTGTTATAAAGATACTCATATTTTCTTCTGACAGCTACTTCTCATCAGCAAAACATGCTATATAATCCACATATCTTTTTTGGTTTTTGGTTTTTGGAAAACCGCAGGGAAAACACAATTTTCATATCTGATCCTACGAATATTTATGTAAAAATCCTGAAACTAATCATAGGATGAAGTAAAGAAATTGTCATAAATATTTTCAAAACTTTCAAGTAGAAATATTCACATAGATTGTGGACCTTACACTATAATACTTCTTTTCTTTGTCCCTAAAAAATGACAGTTTAAGGAGTTTGATGTTAGAGTACTTGATCACTAATTTTGTTTTACCTCAAGTGGATCCTTTGGGCTAATTACTTATTCTCGCAATACAGGGAAAAACACAGTTCATATTCCATAATGTGCTATTGGGTTGCTGGGTGATCSACAATCCTGAAAATTTACTGCTGCATAAGACAAGTGTGTTTTTCAGTTATAGACACTTAAAAATCTGTGGAACTTAACTCAGTCCAGTTACTACAATATCCTGTCTACTGTGGTCTTGGGAAGATCTAAGATCTTGTCTCACTGCAGCCACTTCTATTTCAATAATATGTTGTGAATTTCATTCCATACACTTCTTAAAGATATGCTTATAAATATAAAATAACTAACATTACTTTTGTGATTTCAGAAAGAGATAATCTAGATGAAGTTTTACAGTCCTTAAAAATATATATTTTTTTAAATATTAAACTCTTTTAATTTTCCAAATTTCTAATTTTAACTGTAAATATTTTCTGTTTTCTGATTATTTTCTTCTGCAGGCCTTTTTGATCTTTTTGTCTAGTTATAGTCTTGGGTTTTATTTTTAAATTCTAGAACTAGTCACCCATATTTTTCTAAAGTCAGAAATTTTCTACATAGCTGATGACTTTCAATATATTTCCTTTGTGTTGATATCTAACTTCATTGCTCTTATTCTTTATCTTGTCTTAAGAAATCCTAAAAATAAGAAAAAAAAACAAAAAAGAAAGAAAATCTAATTTTATAACTTATTATATATAATCTTTCCTTTTCAGGGATGACATTTGATGTAAAGTCAAAACCAACATTCATACTTTAATTTAGTGACCATCATGTCTAAATATTCTATTGATAGATTATGAAGTCTGGAATATGAACTTGAATTGCAGCCAATATTTGTCTAACTATTCTACACAACTGTATTGATTCTCTCTTTGTAGTTCTTAGCTTCATAAATTAGTTAAAAAAAATAAAAATACATATTTTACTATTTCTTTTCTGTCTCAAATATCCATCTTATTCTGACTTCAAAAAGACAACTTGATTCTTAAAGCAGYATCTTTTAATGACCATTTGATTGAATTGTATTTTCAATGTTTTTGATAGTTACATATTAATTAATTTAGAACAAAGACAAAAAATTAATTATCTGAGAGTTTTATTTTATAGTAATTTTGCATAATGCAACGGGGAAAATACTCCTATGAAGACTGTAAAATTTTTTAAAACCATAAGTCCAAAAGATTGCCCCAGTTTTTACATTATCCCACACAGATTGATGTTTAGATTGTCTCTGAATGAAAATAGCTCAGTTTTACTCTGCTGGTACTTGTGTTTCCAAAGTCAATGGTGTAAGACCAGCAAGTTCTTTAACTGTTATAATTCAGAAGATTGATTTCTGCAACCTGAAACATATTGTATATGGCTGATAGACTTTTGGTACTTTTTTGTTTGTTTTTAAATTAGAAGCCTAATTCTTCATTCAGATGTTACATAAAGTTCTTGGGTTTTCAAAGCGTGTTTTTTTTTTTTTCCTAAAAGACACTCCATTATTCTAGAATTAGAGGACAGGCACAGGACATGCCATACACTTGCCACCTAACTTGTGAACTCTGCTATTAAATACTGCAGTAAATATCTAGTTTGTTTCCAGCTGTGTGTCAAGGTTTAGCCCCAGCTGACAGCTCAACCCAACAGAGCTGCTCKCTCATCCTCAGCCCCAGTGGGACCAGGGAAAGAATCAGAAGACCACAAGTGACAAAACTCACGAGTTGGGACAAAGACAGGTTAATATGGAAAGCAAAATCCATGCAAGCAAAGTAAAACAAAYAATTCATTCACTACTTCCCATGGGTAGGCAGGTGTTCAGCCATTCCYGGGAAAGCAGARCTCCATCATCGATAACAGKGATTTGGGAAGACAAACATCAAAACTCTTAACAATCCACACTTTGTCCTTCTTTCCCCAGTTTTATATACTGAGTGTGGTGTCATATGGCAGGGAATGTCCATTTGGTCACTTGGGATCAGCTCTTCTGGCTGTGTTCCCTCCCAGCTCCTTGTGCACCTTCAGCCTCCTCACTGKTAGGGTTCATCAAGGAGCAGAAAAGGCCATGACACTGCTTGAGCTCAGCAATAATGAAAACATCCTTGGGTTACCAACACTGTTTCCAGCACAAATCAAAAACACAGAACCATACCAGCTACTGTGAAGAAAATTAACTGCTGAAAAAAACCCCTAACAAATTTTTAAAAATCCCACAACAAAGCAGTAACAGCAACACTATGGTAAGAATATATTATCCTACTTCATTTGGGGTTTTTTTGGGTTTTTTTTTCTTTTTCCTTAGCTTAACTCACACTGTGATCTTGCACCATGAAAAAGAGATTTCTGCTGAAGTACAAAAAGAAGCCTGTATAAATGAAGAAGACAGAGGGCAGATAGGTCTGTACATACACAGACTCAATCTATCATTCTTCCTAAGCACTGCGTTGAATTCAAATGGTTAGCACTATAACTTTRAAACATGTGCTCATATTTTCTTTCCAATTAAGTTCAGAACAATAAAAAAAGTATAGCCAAAAATTAGACTAACAAAGGGAACATGTATCACTCAGGAGATAATTTATGTGTCCTTTTATAAACAGAATCCTGAGAAAAAGCAGTTTAAGAGAGACATTTTTACTCTGACTCTTTTTTTCATCTAAATATTAGATAGCTGCAGAAAATCACATGCAGTTAAATGTCATTTTATATGCAAAATATAATATTAATGTTCTTTTATGTTCTTTCCAAATATTCTTAGAGTAATATAAAGATAGTAGGTTTTGTGAAGTATAGAAATCCCTGTAATAGCTCTAGATGAGCCTGTAGAAATATTCTAAGGAGTACAACCACATCAGGACAGACATTTTCATGACGTATTTTAAAAAATAAGCAAGGTAAAGCTGATCCTTAGTTGACTTGTGAGCCAGTGCTGAAATCATCAAACCCTCTGCACTAAGACTGACTTACTTCAAAGACTTACAAGATTTTATTTACCTTATCTAGCAATTTATTCTCTAAAGTTTGATAAAGAAACTCCATGAAGCTAACCAGACTACATTCTATTTTATATATTTTCCCAGTAGTTACATTATTTCTTACTATTATTTTTATGTTTTCTTACATAGGTTTTGGTTTGGTTTGGTTGTTTTTTGGAGGGAGAGTGGGGCTTTTTTGGGGGGGAGGGGGGGGAAGGGATGCCTTTAATGAATAAAAAAACCTGGAACTAGCAATAGTTCCACTCTTTAAATGTTTCAGAACCTGAAGTATCTGAAGTATCTCAGGTACAATTTATTTTGGCCTGTAAGGCTCAGGGATGCTACCAGACATCTCCTTTCTCCTATTTTGGGGGTTTGCTTCATATATAAAATTTGAGTGTGAGGCTATCTTTTTTTTTTATTTATTTATTTCTTCCTCCTGTTCTGTTGTCTCCATGCACTGTTTTATACAAGTGCTTGCTTTTCCAGCTGGTATTGTAAACATCACCATCCTGCACATGTTGAAAAATGAGCAGCCTGCTCATCCAATTTTATAACTCAGAGTAGCAGAAGCAGATTGGTGATGTTTTTCGACATGCACAGCGTACATTACTGCAAGATGTCATATTTCCCCAAAGGGGTACTCAGAATGTCAAGAAACTTGGACCAGACACAACAAGATCATAAACATGCTACAGCAAACACAGCAGAATATTTGTGTAGGATTATCATTAGGTATTAGATGAATACTGTATCATCACRTGCTCCCTGTGGAATAAGATTTGATGGTTCCATACTTGTGATAATATGAATTATATTGCCATTTTAATACCATTGTTTTGGCAAAGGTATTGCAAAAATAAGTAGTATTTTTATTTTTACGTAGTTTAGAATAATAAAAAAACTTAGTTAAGAAAAAAAATCTGAATTAATTTGATATGGAAAAATAGCAGTTTGCATTTATAACCATCTGAAAACAAAAAGGTATTACCTTATACATATCTTTTAAGTACAAATTTTATTATGTGTTAAAAACACAGGCTAAGAAAAARAATCTCATTTCAACTTGATCCAAATTTCTTTTTAMCAAAAAACTAGTAAAACAACATATAATGAAGAGCTTTATGTGTTACTTAAGCCACAACCTTATTAAYTCTACTGGGAACTATTTGCAATAACTTATACAGTGCAAGTCAGGATTCCTAATTGAATGCTTCTGATCTTGTGGACAGCTTCAATTCTAATAAATTTCCATCCAGAGAAACTCAGAAAAGGAAGAGAGAACCTGCTGCGAACCAAAGCTACAATATTTTGATCACACAGCTGGTCTCCACCTACTGTGACCCATAATCCAACCCGGAAAAAAAGGAAAAAATGAAACAATTTAGCAGATATAAACCACTGATTTACCTTCTGCAGGTGGAGATTTTATATCACTTTATGATTTTACACATCACCACTGATAACCCTAACTTAACAGGCCCCAATTTCCCTGTGAAATAACCAAATTAACCCTGAACAAATTATTTCCTGACTTACTATGAGATTTTTAACAATACATGTCTGTAGAGAGTACTTGTCATGTACTAACAGCCCTCTCCTCTCATATCTCCCCCCCTGTGGAAAGGCAAGCTCATGGTATGATGTAATAATACACATGGCCAGGGTAGAATAAGCTACACGGAGATTACATCAACCTCTGAGGGCCTGCCCTCCAGAGATGGCTTAATAAGCGAGACTACTTCCTTGAGAGGTGACATGTAACAGAAAAAGATTTAATAAAAGGAGAAAATAATAAACAATACAATAAAAATAAGAGCAAGCCGTAACGGGTGTGGAGATGTAGCACCATGTAARGCRTCCCWGAAAAAGYYTYRAAAGGTTMCGTGCAGGGGTTTAAATGCTTAATAGTTGAGGCAGTGCTCTTTGGCRCACYGCCCAATAAGGARCAGTTACMTTGTGACAGACAGGGACAGAGACCTAYCCACYTCTCTGTSCTGGCCCTGAGCCAATCATARCTTAGAGTGTAGAGAACTTTCCGGGATGCTTTCCTTTTAAGTCTTATGGTAAAACTAAATATATTTTCYTTATAAAGAAAATAKWTGCCTGGTCTAAAACTGCATCCCTACAATGGTACCAGCAGGCACTGTTAGAGGAAAATCTGTACTGCAGTAGCTTTCCACAGCATCATTATTCCCAAGTCCAGCAGTTCCTGTCCTCTCTAAGTTTGTGCATGAAGAAGTTGAGGGTGCAAATGTTACACCCAACTTCCCACTATAGGTTTTTGCACTCCCTGGCCTGAATGCAGCCTTCTCTTCCCATGCCCTATGTAGAACCCTAGTTTCTGGAACCATGGTGCCACAGATTTTAGTATCACGTTCTGTAAGGAGTTGGTCTGGCACTGAACAGAAATCAGTAAATTTCCCCATGTCTCAGATATCCACCTACATCGTACAGGTAGTGAGTGGTTTATACTAAGATTAACCAGGAAAAAAATCAAATTGCAAAATTGTAGCTGTGCCAGATAACTTGTAATATCAACTTCCAACAACAGCCCACTAATTTTTTTCTGATTGCACAGCCTGAGCCAAATATAATGTGAACTATATCATAGAATGGCAGAATCATTAGGGTGGGWAAAGACCTCCAAGATAATTGAGGCCAACCTTTGACCTAACACCRGCATATTAACTAAAYTGTAGTGGCATAGTGYACCAYGTCATTTCTTGAAYRCTTCCAAGGATGGTGATTCCAAGGATGGTGATTCCACYAYTTCCCTGGGCAACCCATTCCAATCCTTTGTCACCCTTTCAGAGAAGAAATTCTTTCTGATGTGTAACCAGAACATTCCCTGACATAGCYATTTCCTCTTGTCCTGTCACCGGTTGCCTGGGAGAAGAGACTGACCCACACCTGGCTACAACTTCCTTTCAGGACTTGAAGAGAGTGATACGGTMTCCCCTGAGCTTCCTTTTCTCAGGCTAAACATCCCCAGCTCCCTCAGCAACTCATTGTGATTTACTCTCTAAATCCTTCCTCAGCTTCAATGCCCCTCTCTGGACTGCTCCACTACCTCAATGTTTCTCTTGACRTGAAGAAAGTGGACATAGAATATGAGGTGTGGCTCCACCAGTGATGAGTGAAGCCATTGTACAGAGGCACAATCACTTCCTTGGTTCTGCTGGCCACATTATTCCTGGTAGAAGCCAGGATGCCRTTGGCCKACTTGGCCACCTGGGCACTTTGCTACCCTGTGATCATTTGCCTGTTGACCAGAACATCAAGGTCCTTTTCTGCMGAGCAGGTTTCCAACCACCCTTCCCTCAGACTGTAGTACTGCATGGGGTTGTGATGGCACTCAGGATAATCTGTTCCAGAGCCTTCTTTGGCACTGAGATGAAGCTGACAGGTCTGTAGTTCAGATTCTCCTTCAAACCTTTTTTTGCAGATAGTCATTACACTGGCTAACCTGAATATATATATATTTATATTTATATTTACACATATATATGCAGCCTGCAGCTGTATGAATTGTGCAACTCTGTATAAAAAAATCCAGTCCCTAGAATTAGCATACACTTCATTTCCTCTTTCAACCCTGCCTTCCTGTTTTATGGCCTATTGATTTTTTTTCCTCATCATCTGTGATAAATGTTTAAAAAGACCCAATGACTTATGTGTGACTGTCCTGGACCGTTCCCATAAGTAAGCAAAGACCATTTCCTTTTGTATTAGGGACTGTGTAACTACCTCTCTGTAGACAGAGCCCTAGCTGCTGCTGCATCATCTGTTCCACAAAAGTCTTTCCTTGGTAGAAGAAAGAAATCAGTTCATTTGTCATTGGATTTCTGAAGATACAGATAAAATTAATTTTTACCATAGAAACAGCCAAGGAAAGTAGCTAATCCTGGTTAAGACTAAATTGTCACACTAAATATGACAAGTTATGACAAGTCTTCACAGTGGGAATTTTTTTATGATGTGCTAACCAAACCTTCACGTCCATTATACCTGGAATGACCTCCTTCCTGTTTGCTGTCCATGCTTATCTGGAGCTCCATTTTTGTGGTGGTTTATTTTATGGGAAGTTCCCACTGTGGCTTTGACAGTACTTTGAGAATGTCACTTGTGGTATCCTACACATGGGAACAGTTTTGTCATCCTCCAGAATCCTCAAATGGAGGACAGATCTGTCTTATTCCTTAAGGCTCAACCATCCAGCCCTCAATTTACAAAAGCCAAAGGGAAGAATTATGTGTTGTGGGAAAAAGTCCAGCCTGTCACCTTATTTCTCTGGTGGAGTGTGAGTTTCTTGAGGAGATAAAAAAATCTCCGGCAGTTTTCACGTACCTAAGCCAKCTTTGCTCTGCTTTTCACACCAGCTGGTTCCCTATGTGAAGCCCTTCCTCATGTTCAGCCAAGTGCTCATTGAAAAGCAGAAATGTTGGAGGAAAAACAGGGCCAAGGTGAAAATAAACTTCTGCTTCTCCAGCTAAACAGTGCCCTGCTAACCCCTACAGGGAAAAACTTTATGGTGGAAGGAGAAAAACTAATTCTTTATGTCTGATGTAAGCCCTATTGTCATCTGGCCATCTTTGTTTCTTTTCCATGCCTTCCCCTGTGGTTATAATGGGATAATTTCAGCAAAAATCATAAACAGTGATCATTCTTAACCCTTATAGTGAGTGGGTTTTTTAGGACATGGGCCTCACAAAGCCATAGAACTGCATGTAATCACACCACAGGGTTCCACACAGCATTCTATATGGGGTTACCTAAGCTAGGGAGAACAGGATAAACGTGTCACAGAACTGGAGAATATGCAGAGGTGGAAGGGACCCACAAGGATCATTGAGTCCAACCCCGAAGAGAATGGTCAGTAGCAGGGATCAAACCCTCAACTTTGTGTTAGTAGTACCAACCATCTGAAGTAATCTTACTGGCCTYTCACTGTGCCTGAGGACCAAAGGCTTAGCCTGGTCTCACTCCTACCAATGCAGTCTCTGTAAGTGCTTGTTTCACTGTCTTCAGATCATGAAAGCCTTTAAAGGAGGTATTTTTCTCTGCTTCTGACAGAGACCTTTGAGACTTTGATTGAATTCTCAGAATGCTAGGCAATTGAAAACTTAAAAATATTTCATGTATCTGATTTGAAATTATTGAGACTATCAAAGAAAGGCAAGCATGTAATGATAAAACAGTMAATGCAGGAAGGACTACTGCCACCTCTTGGTTATATGTACTTTAAAGTACTGAAAACAATAGTAAGAGCTGTTGGTGTTAAGAAGCTTAATGTTAAACATAACTAGCATTTCTAATATTTTTTGTGATGATATCAAAACAGGAAATGGGCAGTGTCTCAGCAACAGAGAACAGATGTTTWACATGGTGAGACAGAATACCAGTAGTGCTACTGGCTGCAACATCTCAGTGAAAATATGAGTACCTGAACCAACCACATCTGAACTTCTATGAAAGCAAAAACTGGAGAAATTAAGACATTTTTTCATGGAATCTGCTTTTATTTACTCAGATTCTCCAAGTAGTTTCCAACCATTTTTCAGATGTCTGTWAATGATTACAAACCTTAGAAACCTATAGCCACATTTTTATCCACAAAATGTAAAGCTGTGTGTGAAAAATGGGCATTGAGTGGCTCAGTATTTTATTCTTCTCTGATTAAGTCACAACTRAAAACATCACTATTCAATTTGAACACACAAGCAACGCCTGACAAATGTAGGTTATATGCAAGCTATTAAAATGCAAGCCAAAGACTCTCAATATTTCATGTACTCAATAGGTCATCAGGGAATAGAAGTCTGCAGTATTTTCCATATATTACAATTTTACAGAGAAAGAAGAATAACAATTAAGTCACAAAATACTGTATCAATATATTTATTWCACCTAAAAAGGTACCAGAGGTCTGTACAAAAGACATACATTTTAAATCATTTTACAATTAACAATATTGACTGTAAAAGTGGTCATATATAAATACTCAAACACTAACATGAACACTGTTTAGGTTATTTCTTTTTGTCCCTCATAAAAACATTTCACAAACTAGGTTTAACATTTTTCTCACTTTGTTTAAAAAAAAAAAAAAACTGGTGAAAAGCTATTCCAGTGTCTGACAACTAAAAATAAAAATATTTTGGATGTGTAAAAWATAAATGTTTAAGGAAAAGCTAGATCCTTTCCTATGGCTGATGAAAATAATGAATGTATTGATTTTTTTCTCTGTTAGTTTCAGCCAAAATCTAAAAAAGAAACAAGATGGAGTGGAAAAGAAAATAGATGCTTCAGGTGGAATGCCTATATTAGTGCCATTTTTTTTCTTATTAATAAAAAAGTTTTAATCATTTATTGGTATTTGTTGCAATTCATAAAGAGTCATAGGTTCAGAATTGCAAGGGACYTAAGTAAATAACAGAAATGCAGTCAGACATTGCTCGTTGTATCCTTTCCTGAAATTTTTGGATCAATTAGTTTGATTCAAGAACTAAACTTCCACCAGGTTTCCCTTATGAATATGTAAGGACTATTCTAACATGAAATAATTTTCATTTTTTATTATAAAACATAAAGATACTATTAATAATTCAAATGCCTTGTAGAGGAAGTCTTGTTTACTACGAGGAACTGGAAGAATTTAGTAGAGTATGAGGGCATATATGACTTTGTAAGGAATGTCTGTAAAGTTAACATGAATTCTAAGTCAAGAGGTCTGTGGGAATGCCTCCTATTCAAGTGGTACCAGAAGCTTCTCACACTGCACTGCATGCTGTGGACATTCACAACAATGTCATATACACAAATTATTGTGAATATATCCAATCTGATAAGTTAATGACACACTTCTTATGAGGCTTGGGGGAAGAAAAAAAGAAAAAAAAAAGGAGAGAACAGGAGAAAAAGCAAAACAGAGGAAAGTATTAACTTCTTCCAAGTGTTCAGCTTGGAAGAGAAGAAGCACCAACCTCCAGATGCATATAATCTCAAGCATCCTTCCCAGTCCAGCAGACAATTCCTCCAGTAGACTTTCTGCCTATAGCTGTACATATTTTCAACAGGACCCACTCAAAATGCCCATGGTGTCTACCTGTCCATGATGCAGTTATTGGAGTATCATGAGTTTTGTGAATATCTGTTGTAGGGTAATAATTTTTAAATATATGGAGAACCCTTCCTGGAGAATGGTCGTGGCAAGATCTGCAGCCCATGGAGTGAAGCTCACACAGGAGCATGTTTTCTGGCTGGAATTACAGCTCTTGGAGAACAAAAACTGGAGCAGTCCATTTGTAAGGACTGCACCCAATGGAAAGGAGCAAAAAGAGGAGAAGGAAGAGGAGGAGGAGCATGAGGAAGAGGAAACATAAATTTTCCAGATCATTTTGCAAATGAATTATAGTAGGAAAAACATTCTGAAACAGCTGTACAGTCCCTACAGTCATGTTAAACAGACCATGGAGCAATCAGGAAGGATTTTAATGTTTTATGTAAAAAAGGGTAGTCCTTGAAACATCAGTGGGCAAATCCATCTGGAACCTCTGGGTATTAAACTGGTAGTAGTTTGTAATTGTACAACATGCTTTACACTCTTTAACCAGATGATCTTAATTACCTATTCCCTCCTTCTCATTTTTGTCTTTGCCCTTCCAGAAGCTGGCATTAAATGTTATTCTGCTTCTGGATTGCTGCTTTTTGAAGAAAATTCCAATAAAAAGAAAGTAACCAACTCAATATTATACAGATAACATTGTTTTCTACAAAATTCAGGAAAAATATTATATTAATTATTTTTTTCCAGTTGTTTTGACATTTGTTTTTGAATTTTTAAGACATTCATTTAATACTTCTTCTTTCCTTCCTGAAAGATGATAACCATGCTTGCGCTGCCACCTAAATTTCTGGTCATTGCTTCTCACTTTAGTCAATGCCACCTTCCTGCTACTATGTGCTTTGAGTATTTCTTAATTTTCATGTATGTAATGGTGTTGCTTGAAAGTGAAGAAGTGGATTTTTTGGGATGTTCTAAGGTGCCTCATTTCCAGATGGTGATGTTTTACGTTCTGTTCTTGCTGACTGCACGTGGCTCCTTTCATTGTTTCTCTTTCTTGTTACCCAGTGAAAAACTGTAATGAACTTAGTCACTAAATGAAGCAGACCAAGGGACATTCCCAAAGAAAGGATGTCCAGAGAGCCAGCCAAGCTTGAATGTCATAATTAGAGACCAAATTGATAAAAGAGAAAATAAAAATWGCAAAATAGCATTTGGAAAAAAACTAAACTTTCAAATATGCTTAAAGATTAGATATTCATTTAAATGAATCCACACATAAAGGTTCTCTGTTTCCTTCCTATTAGAGGACCTATTTCATAAACTGAAAAAAAAGAGATTGCACAATAAAATTGATTGTAGCTTTTAGAAAAGATTATTCATAATGAACTTTTTTATGCCTTTTGATAAATATTAAGATTTAGTTTTCCCAATTACTTTTTTCTGTACTATGTTTTACTGTAAACACTAAGTAATTCTTTGGAAAAGTATTCAAAAATTAAATGTCATTCTTTATATTTTCTGGTAGACACCAGTTATTCATACTGCTGAAATCCTAAGGATCATGTTCATTTGTTAGTCAAACATAGCTCTAGTCACAAATAAATTGAAATAAATTCTTATTCTGGTTTTAATATTGGTTTTACAAGAAAGAAACAAAAATTCAAAACAAAATACAAATTTTCATATTACAGAAATTATAAAACAGGTGTCCATTATTTTTTCATTACTTTTCATTGTATTCAAATATAATTAAAACGCTTGAGTTGACAAAATTGTGGTTTCAATGACAAAAAATTCAGATTACAGCTGTGATTTTAAAGACAAAGAGCAACAGATTCTCATTATTTTTCCATTTTCGGAAAGGAAAAGCATTTTTTTAAAGGCTGCAAGGTATTTGGCAGTAAGACTAAAGACTCTAGAAGCTATTTCTGAATTTAATTTCTCACTTTCTATTCTGATTTTAAGCAAATCACCTTAAACTCTCAGAATAATATAGTTACTCCTCATGGTACAGTAAGTACTTGCTCTGTTCACTCCTGCTCATTCTCCCCTTTGGACAGGATAAATATGATAACTGCATAAATATTATGCATATATATTATGCATATATAATAATAAATAATTATTATTTAGTCAAGCAGATAAAAATATGTATAAAATGAGTGCAATATCTTGCTTTCTAGAATTTTTGCTTTGAACTTTATAATCAAGCAGTATTTTTTTTTGTAGTATTGTCTCTTTGTCTTGTGTAAGTACTCAGTGTTGCTACTTAAGAAGATTATAAAGTCATATTGCAATCCAGATCACTAATAACTTTAAATATGGACAGAAAATTATTTCAGGAAGATAATTAATTTTAAATACCATGTAATATCCTATACTGGTGATGTCAGATTTTGACTAGCTAAGGAAAGATTAGTGCCTATATTTTAAGTTCATGTAATTTAATTACTATCTTTTTTAAATGTCTGACACAACAAAATCAAACAAGATGAAATCCAGATCACACGAATCAGAAAAACAAAACTTCTTAAAATCCATTCTGACCAACTACCCAGTTCTGTTGAAGTAGGAAGTATTTTCTCACTTATATATGACATTTTTTCCTGCTACTCACAAAGATTAACACACTGAAATCTTAGTTATAAAAGACTAAGTATTTATAAAGACTTTGTGACTCATGCCAATGCATAAAACCATTATATCTGTCCTATTCAATCATACATGCTTGATCCATGGGCAGCCTGTTTAGCTGCAGTCTTTCACTCCAAGTAACGTGTGTCTTGGAAAAATTCCAACAGGTTTAATAATTTGAAGAATAACTATTACCCCATCATTTTGAATAAAAAATGTCATTCTCCTCTTTTTCTAGGGATACTGCTGAGTTTCTGTATTGTTTACCTTTATTTGCCCCTAGAATTAGATGCATTTCACCAATAAATGAAATATTTTCTGCCTGTGTTACAGAAATGGCAGAAGCTGATTTAGGGAAAGAATTTTTAAATTAAAATGACAGCCAGACAGAAGATAAGCAGTTGGTTATCTAGAAAGTTAAGGGCTTTTCCAGTTGTGTGTAACGACTAACATTGTAAACTGAAGTAATAAATTGTATAATATGGTTGTTACGAACAGAGAAAAAGCATTTCTTTAATAGTCAGTCATAGTCAGTATTTTCATGCCTTTTAAGCGTATCAGTTGATTCTCTTCATTGTGTTAATTCACAGATTTTTTGCATGTAACACAGTAGATACAACCAGACAGAAGACAAGAAGACAATTAAACCTTAATTTTTCCTAGTGCAAGTTTGTTGTGGGACTCACCTAGGCCTTCACCCTTCAAGGGTTTTTAGGTTTGTGCTTGGTGTCCCTTGCAGGGCTTGGGAGGATCTATCACGTTACAAGCAGTGTCAATTCTAAACCAACCAACTGCAATGCAAAAGAGATTTAACACTGTAGGACTTTAAAGCACCTGAGAGGGTGCAGAAACCATCCATGTCTGCTTTTCACAAGTTTGTTTTTGGATCCAGTCACACATAGTTGCAGCAGCAACTCTTATGAGACATGAGAGCACTAGTGGCAACACCAACTTCTTTCATCTAGAGTGTATTAGTGATTCTGTCAAACCTCAGCAAGTCGTTGGAGGTCTTGATTAATTAATTTAAATGTTACTTGCTCATATCCAGGGGTGTTCTGTTACCTGCCAGCTGAAAACACATGGCATGTGGCAAAAGAAGGCTCTGAATTAATTAATTATATGACATTGTTAGCAGAAACAGTGGACAAACACTCTAGTTTGAGATATTTACAATATTAATATTGACTGATATTAAAATTGGGTTGTTTAGAATTTTTGCTGTACTTTTTGTGGAGTCTCACAAAAATATACCATCTTGGAGAAAAGAAGATTTCTTTTTAAAGGATATGTCACAAGCTGGCAGCATCTTCTGGCTGTTTTGACCATCAGTCTTTGCTTTCCTATTGTTTTCAAGATGTTTTCTATAAAGAACAAAATGTTATTGGTTCGTGTTAAGATCCAATTCTTCATTAATCACTTCCTTTACAATCAAGAGGTGTTTGTGAACACCTAAGGGTTGTCCCCTTAGGTTAGCCATCCACTGTATTTTTACTCCCTCAGCACAGGTACAAATGACTGTCTAAGGTATATATCAGAAAAGGTTGCTGACCTGTGTTGGACATTCTTCTTGAAAAACACAAATTAGTCTATTGAACTCATGCATGCTACTTATGTACAGGATAGTGAATCAATTTCTTAATTTTTTTGTGGATTTCATAAGCTCTAATTCAAAAACTTATTTTAGATATGAATTAAGAAATAAAGTTATTGCATTCTTTCATCATTTTCTTTGGTTTAAATCTGTTATATTTATATATAATGTCATATTATAACTCTGAACTCTCAGATAGGTCTTGTAAATTGTTAGCAAATCATCACCTTTCCAATGTATTCAGCCAGAACTCATACTTGTGAACTGGCAGACAAGGTGTGGAGCAATAGTAACAAGGGAAACCACTGTCAACAAGTGCCACCCAAAGACCCTGAAACTCAAACTCTTCCTGCCAGCAGGTCTGCTTTGGCTGTGCATAGACCTGATGAAATGGTTTGGTGGTTTAAAAAAAAAGACAAAAAAAAACCCCACAACAAGACCCAAGCAAATTCACCTGCTTGATATCAGTCACTTAGAAGTAGAATGAAGGCCATACTATTTAAAAAGTGTCCCTACTTGTGCTTTATCTCCATCTGCTCTCAGACAGCCTTCATTCCCTGCCCCCTGCCCTCAGAGACATTCCACACAGCTGGCATCTGATGGGCTAAAGAGCCTAACCAGCCATCTAGCATTTAATTAATAAAAAATTTTCATTGACTTTGCTATCATTTGCACTTTAACAAAACCCACAGGATTTACAGCTACATCTTCTTCTGAATTTACCATTCCTCAAGAAGTAAACATCCCTGTCTGTGTTCTCTTAAATCATTTGTGTTTATTCAAWTCTTTTGCTGTTTTGACTAGCACAGTCTTCTTTAATAATTGTCTCTGAAGGCAATATTGGGGTTAATAGCTGTAAAATGAAGACAACAGACCTACTCATAATGGAAGCAATAAAAAAGAATTGTACTGAACAGAAAGTGCAGCTTTTTTCCTCTTCCAATCTACCAAAAATTAGGCCCTTGCTTTTCATATTWTATTTGCCATTAACATAAATCAACTCGATCTTAATGGGGAGGAGTTAAGAATCCTATTATTAAAATAGATCTAAATGAATAGSATATAGACAGTGCTAATACTGTGAGACAGTTTTTCACACTTATTTACTGACACTACATCCCTCTGGGCATAAATTATTGGGCAYACATCATTTTAAAGCACACTGATATTCAAAGAATGCATGCAGATGCTTATTGCTTAGGACTAAATTTAATAACCTCCTGCTTGTGACCATTTGGTAGCATCAGGAAGGTTTTCTCCAGAACCATCTCTCWGAAGCCAAACTAATAAAGTGCTAATTAAAGAAAGTACATGGAAGACATGAACACTAGGAGCCTGGAGTAATTGGCTACAAAAAAGGCAGCTCTGAAACACGTCAYTTTCTCTGCTGTTCCTGATTAGGGTCTAATTCAAATACCAATATTTCGCTGCACGTCAAGGTGCTTTGGGAAAGATCTTGGGCTTTCTCCATTCAGCAGAGGGTCTGCTACAAGTAGCAGTACAAATGCTGAGGAAAAAACCCTATATTTAGTCATATGCTGTAATCAGGATAACATTTGTGGCAGTCTGGGAGTGCACAGAAAGCTTTTCTTTTCATTCCATGGTGGTGAATCAGAGATCAGACAGAAATGAAGGAAAACCAGCATTAAAAAAGGAAAAAGGAAAAGAAAAAAAATAAATAAGTAGGCTCTGGAATAAAAACCATCTCCCAAGCCTGTCACAACTGAGCAGTAATTAATCTGAGGAGCCTTTCATCTCCCTTGCAGGCAAGCTGGAAAGAACACCTACTGGCACTTTCTTGAAGAAATGGGCAACAAGCGAAAGTCACTTCCTTTATTTTTTTAAAAATGGGTTTTATCATTGATTTTCTCTTGAGTACCATAAACTTAACTTTGTTTGTGTGAGATGATGCACAATTTACTGTTTTTTCTATTGCTGCTGTGGCTCAATATCCTCAATTTCCTGCTTTCCTGAGGACAAATACATTCTCTCATCTGTTTATATTATCACTATTTAGTATCCAGAGAAGATATTTTTTTAAGTAAATTTATTCTATGTGTGAAACAGGAAACTATATGGCTAACTGGACAACTCAGTTTGTGAATCACTAGAGCTGGTAATCTAAAGGGAAAAGTTTTATACAAAAATAATCATACTACATTCATACTTTWATGCACTACCAAGTTACTAAATTCYATATATGGCCATCCATTTAAGCATCTAATTTTAACAAGAAATGGACCTCTGTTCCACAAGGCATTTAAACATACAATTAATCCCACATATGCTCAACAAACCAAWGCAAATAGAAGTATAATTTAAAAAACATTTCCATGCTACACAAAAGCTGATAAGCTGAATTTTCTGARTTTGAAACTATTGTTGGTTTTWAGGCTYTTTGCTAAGTTATTTAAATAGAATRAGGCCACTACTTAGGAAGAAAACAAAAAACCAAAAACARTGCAGATTTTATAAAAGTATGKGARTTAGAGTTTTTTATGCTATGTAAAATTTTACTTTCATCGTTTAATGGTACATTATTTTAGATCAAATAATACTTGTCTTTCTTTTTAAATTGGGCACATTCAAACTGCATCTCAGGAAATATGTAAAACCTCCTCAGTCTGTTAATACAACATGAAAAATCATTAGTCACAACTGTTAAGAAAATTTTAACAACAGAAAATGGAGTCTGACTCTTTCTAGCAAGGCATTTAGCATGGTTTGTTTTAATATTTTCCAGTTACTTTAYAGCAGTTCAAGTTTAATTTCAGAATCGAGTATTTCTTAAGTATTAACATTTTAATGATATTCCTTTCTTCTGACAGAATRGAAAAGCTGAGTCTATTAAAACATATGGAAAGACTCTTTGAAAATATATATTGATAATTACTGAACAGTCATTGCAAGACTCAAAAATGTCATTGAATTTTAGGGTCAGGGTGTGTTGTTCATGGCAGGATCCTTAGAAGACAGTTTCCATACTGAAACATAAAAGGAGTTGGAAACACATAATCTGAGCCTCAGGAAAACAWAAAATTTGACTGAACTCTAATGACATATCTAATTGAGTTGACTGAGAATTAATTCAATCTTAAGGATAAACAACAATAATTTCATTAATGCCTCTCTGCACAAAACTGTGTACAGATTCAGAACTCTCACTAGTTTTGGATGAGGTGGGGAAACATGAATCATCATTATAGAATTCYCTGTAAGTGTTTATTGAAGTGTTCAGTGGATCTAAATGTATTTGGGTTTCACTGGCCTGGGTCTAATCCTCTACTTCTGTATTTCCTAATCCAAATAAATCCTTTTTGTATCTTGTACAAAATACATAATCATTAAGTGATATTAGAGATCCAAAAAGACTGCCCAAAGCTAGCATCACAAGGAGATTCTGACTCTCTAYTTCTCTAAGTATATTATACCTATACTTGAAAATAGCTGTTAACATGGCAGTGAGTCACAACACACTGCCCTGGTGGTAATGTGTTGCWGTACAAAATAAGTCTTTTGGTCTAGGAAGCTGCTCTTATGTTCTCTTGCCACACTCACTAAAAGAGGGAAGGAAGTGAGACTCATTTCTTTCACCTCAGTGCTGTCTTAAGTTGCTTAATACAGGTGATAAAGACCCCATGTGTTAATCATAAAGTAGGATTCTCCTATGTGAGTTGGATTAGCTTTAACAAGAGAATTTGACAAATCTTGACCAAAAAGGCTGAATATCCTCATAGTGAGGGCACTCTTCTGGGAACAGGGAAACATGAGTGTAAATTGCTTCAGGCAGAGGAAGAAATTGGACCTGGGTCCAAGGCTGAGAACCAGTAAAAAAGAAKAGCTCAGTCTTTCAGGAATCCATTTTCTTTTGTTCTTCTGCAGATGCTTAAAATATAACTTGACACCCATTAAAATGCTGCACTAGTATTAGAAAGAAGTTTTCAAAAAGTAGGAATCCCCAAAACTGTCAGCAGAACTTAATGCAACTAAAGAAAATAATGGCTTCTCAACATTTCACTTTGGCAAGAGAGTAAAAAATTTTGCCTCTGTCAGCTTGAAACGTAAGAGTTAATACATTTATAAAGTCTATTTTAAACCATAATTCAAATATTTTCTTCAGAAAGGTTTCTCAGAAAAAGGAGTGCATATGCTACATTTCTAATACTAACCTCTACAATTACCAGAACCTTTCAGAATTAGGAAGGAAGCAAGCAACTCTCAAGCACTTATCCACATTKTATAATGGCCTGTTTTGGTGTTGGTTTCAAAACAAACTGTTACTATAGAAGTGTGAATTCTGAACAGATGATCATGACACTATTCCTTTTCTCAGGACAAGGCTGGCATTTATCTTCACTTCTCTTTAGTCACAATAGATGTGGGCTTTGAAATAGATTGTGGCCTTTTGAAWTTTTTTTCTGCTGTTGTTTCACTCCTCCTGCTCTTTGTGTAGGTATTACTGCATCACAACTCAGCTGCATTGTGGCTATACTAGATATTAGGCCACTCTTGTTATTCCTTTGACATACAGTCTTTGCAATAATTTACTTTCATAAATTACAATAAGAAAGAGGAAATAAAGCCAAGATAAAAATAAGAAAGCTATCAGTATTCTTATTAACTATGTGAAGAGTAAAATAAGGTCATGTTCATTGGGTTACAGTAATCACTTATGTAAAGAGAAAGCTGTATTTTCTTTTTCCAGAAGAAAAATAAAGATTATGCCAACCTTATTTCACTGAAATCTCCGAAGAGAGGTTGCTCTATGTATATTTTCCCCCACTGAATTTGCATGTGAAATATCAGGAAAAATTGGACAAAACACATTAGGCTCACTGCTTTTCTCATCATAGTAAATGTTATAAGTCCTACTGATTTTTATGGGAGAAGAAATATATSCATTACTATCATATGGTATTTGTAAAATTACCTCTTATTTCAAACTGATATATTTATTGAAGCCTGATCAYTTTATGATACATTCACCTATAAAATACAAAAAAACCTCACTGTAAAGTGTAAACACAGTAACCTATCCATGTACCTGCAGACAGAATTTTAAAACTGTATTATTACACACAAATGCATTTCTGACTTCACAGTCAAGGCTGCATACAGAATGAGTTTGCTAATTTATCCCAAAATATCTGTATAATAAATATGGACAGCAGAACTAGATTAGATCCAGAAAACTTTCAGAAAAAAATATCTAGCAGCTTGAGATTGTTTAAAATAAAGGWAATAAAAGTTTTTCTCAAGATATTTATGTGTGTATTTATTGTATAATTTTTGAACTTTTAAATCTCTATTTGATGTATGAATAATGCATTTCAAAGTAGTTGTGAATAAATTTGGACCTGCTATGCCAGTCATCTTCTCTACTTTGTTTCCTTTTCTTTTTTGACATACTGTTTTTAATAGAAACAAGAAGATTTTGGCTGGGTTTTTTGCATGTTATCCTTATTCCTTCTGCACAAAATTAAAACTGCAGTAGAATTATACATCRGGTTATTTAATTCTATGGTCTTTAATCCATTTCACAAAGGATGTATCCCACCACTCTTTATTTTTGTTGTACATACTAGAATTTGAATTATGCTCAGCAACTCCAGATTGTAGCTGTGCCATGATGTTTTTTTGACCTATTTTCTAGACTTCAAGTTTTGCAAAGAGATTATTTTATTTCAATTGTATATTGAGATGCATGCGAATTAACATAACCACTTGGGTCAAGACAATCAGTAACAGTATCTTTTGTCAGATTTCTGTAATGGTAATATACATAGGARTTTAGAGCATCTGTGATGTAACATGCATGTGGAAGATGCCTATTTTATGTATAAATGTAATGTGTGTCCTTAAGGGCAACATTATGGATGCTAGTGTCATACTCAATGGWTTGCAAGTGACTTTAGAAAGAGCCTGAAGAGTAGTATGTACAGTTTTCATTAGGTTTAGCACTAATTCCAGATGACATGTAATTGAAACATGTATCACCTTAAGTAGAATTGCAAGCTTCCATATCATCACTAGTGTGCTTTCAAAYATAATTCTTACATGATACTGATAATGAGACATAATTCAATTACTATTAAGGTAATTATTTGTAACATTGTGGGCTTTGAGAATAAATTATTCCTCYACATGATGATTGCCTGCAGCGCAGTTAAAGTAAAATATAACTGAAAAATATTATGCCACCTTTAATAATCAATTATCAGTCTCAAAGTGGAAAGAGAAATATTCCTTTCCAGCAGCCAGAAGGCAGGTGTTCACTTAACTAATCCTTATAATGTTCAATTTCCCTGTTTTAGTTTCTGAGATTTCTTTGCAACAGCTTTATTCCCCATTCTCTTTTTCCATTACCTACATTCCCACTGCAGCACTCATGACTATGCCCTTTTAAAAGCTTCTGTTCCTCCTCAAGTAGCGAATTTTGTCTATAGAGAGTGCGTAAAAAGCTTCCACTTGTTAATTCTTTACAAGAACACTACTGTGTGCTGCAGGAGACACAAGCACAGGCATTTGTTGTTTCTGTTATTTCAAGAACTGTGTAAATTGAAAGGCCCGGAAAATGCAACATGTTTTCCAATGTTTTCATTAGTCTCCACCACAGGCAATCCACATTGCATGTGAAGTGTTGGACACCCTCCCCGACATGCAATGCACCTCACAAATTTATTTTTCTTCATTTTGCTTCAAGGCAACACCTAAATTCACTTTTTGGACTATCTTTAATAAGAACAATCCAACTTTTTTTTTTTTTACTCCAACTTTTCAAAAATGTTATGTTGCTAACCATCACTTATTGCCCTGGCAGCCCTAAAACAAAGCAATTAAATTAGATATAATTACTGTAAACGTCTGTAAAACGCTATTGACACATGCACAGCAATTAAATCTCTTAGTAAATAAAAATACAAAGACTTAATAAAGCAGTTCACTCATATGGAAATGAGAGTGCCATGACAAACAGCAAAAGCAATTGAAAAATGTGCTGATGTGGATTAGGCTGGTGAGATACCAAAGAAAAAAATAATGTTAGAACCAGGACAAAGCCCACAGATGACCAGGTTAAATAATTCCTTTGTCTCGTGAATTTACAAGAGAAAGGAGTTTATCTGGGTTATGGAAAGAAAGARTTGACTGTAAGGTGGGAGGAAAGATAAGAAAGATAGGAGGCAGATAGGAATTATACAAGCACAATATATTACCTGATTGCYCATTGAGACTTATTGGAGTGAGCAGAAAGTTTGTAATGAAGGAATAGAGGAGAGATGCAGGAAGACCCAGCTGCAACACTGTTATGCTACCAGGATGGGTGCTCCTTTTATCCAAACCARTTTCAATTTGCTCCCAGTCCAGAAACCTCCTTTTCCCAAATATCCAGTGCTGAGCCCATCTAGAAATGTGTGTCCAGGTTTCCTTAACAAACTTTGAAAAGGTTTCCTTTGGGTGAGATGCACATCAGCATATGTCCCCAGATTCCTTTGAGCAAGGTACTTTTTTAATATAACTTTTTTTAATGGTTTGAGGAGGGGTGGGGGGGTGTTGATGTTTGTTTTGATTTGGGTTTTTTTCCCAGASAGAACAAAATAAGACAAGACAGTACATTCACTGTAGAAAAAGTCTTCACAAAAATTGGCCTTGAAGGTAAAGCTCGTACCAGAGAGTGTCATCCTCAGCTATTGTAAGAATAATATAGATATAATTATCTTAATTATATTAATCCAAAACCATATCAAAAGTGGATTACTTTCTTGCCTTCATCATGTTATTTGGAAAATAATAGAAAAATTTCATTGACTGAATATTTAGAAAGAATYCAATAAATGCATTCATTACCAGTTTAGAGTAATGTATTCCTGTTCCAACATATTCTTTTACTTTCTATGACCCTTTTTCTCAGATGTTTTCTYCACTGAGGTATTTATGGGGAGCTTTCAGTTAGGTGAATCCAGTCAAATGTTTTAAGTCCATGCCAATAAGATTTATTCCTTATCACTGCAATCATCCTAGGAGTCTTTTTTTGTATTTTTCCTGTATGAATTTATATTTTTGGAGTGCTAGTTGTACTAGGATTGCATTAGCTTGGAAATACCCAACTACTGCTGTAAGAAACTATAGAAGAAATATTGGCTTTAATGATTCATGCATTCATTACAATTGTACTGACCATAATTGAATAATTTAATATTAATGCTGATATCTAGAGGACTCTATTGAACCACATGCATCTGTTAAAATATCCATGAAATGAAAAATCATTCAGTCCAAAATTCAAGCATTCAGCCTCTCAAATGCTTCTTCAAACCCTAACTTTAACCTTTCTCCTTTACTCTGATTCCTGCTCATGTGAGATGTGAGCATGTGATTTAGCTGCTCAATCCCTCTGATTTCTAGAAGGCTGATTTCACAGGAAAGTATTGTTTAACATCAGTGTTGAGKAAAAGWCAGTTTTATCCTATGGAAARAGAAGACAGCTTTTTGCCAGTCTTTTCAGGAGCAAGTAGCTTTTCTCTTTACAATATTTCCAAACTGGAAGGACTGACAAAATTAACTAATGTAAACAGCAAAAAAGCAGTCATTCTTCAAGAATTGGCAATACTTGCAGTATGGCAGCTTTGGAGTCATTGTGGAGAAATTCTGTCTTTCTATTCCTAAGACCAGGGAAATTTGGGGACAGTATTAGCTCTTATTAGAATTTAAAGTTAAGCAGAACAGTTTCCTATGGTCTGTGACAGAAACTGGCATGCAGCATGCTCCAGTGATGTCCACTCTGGCAAGAAAGCTTCAGAGCTGGCTGCAGCCTACAAGTAACCCTTACAGAGAAATCTYTAGTCATGCTAGAGCAGCTCTTTGTGCTCTTTTGACTTAAGAAAACAAGTTCTATTCTGTTCTGTTCTATTCTACTCTATCACTTCGGAGTAATTAATTACAAAATATTTTGCCTTAAAAAATTTAAAACAGAATCTCTTTATATGAAGGTCTCCTCCATCCTCAACGGAAATGTACTAAGCACATAATCCTTCCTGCCATTTTCATCAAACACAGGGAATTCCAGGCAAAGCTTGAAATAGAATARTTAATATTCTAACACTTAGGRGMTGAAGCTGTTGTAATTCAGKGGCTAATTTGTACTGTRGTGATGAACCAGTAAAACTRAWGAGACTGGACTGTGAAGGGAAATAYTCTGGCACTRTGTCAGGTGGCCTTCCTTTAGGTCATCCATTGAGCCTCCTGAGAATACRGTGAAGGAAATGACAAGAAATGGCTGTGAACAACATCAAAGCTTTGAAAACAGCCAGGCTCAAGTAACAGAGCCAAAAAGTCAGGTTTGGACTTCATCACTGATTTTGAGTCCTGTAACTGGTAGCAGTTGCTATGGTAGCACATGTGCTTAACACTCCCTCCCCTCACACACACACACACACACCCTCCCCAAAAAGAGAAAGAGCATAAGATCATACAGAAGGCAATAAAGGAAAAACACTCAAGAAGGCAATGAAACATTCTSTAAGCTTCAGTCTACATAAAATAGCTGCTGCAAGATTTCTTTCCCTYACTATTCTCTAAGGTAAAGGTCTAAATGCAGAGTTTTGCAATTAAGAGAGAGCATATTCCAGCCCTCCACTTTGTAGAGATGCTCTTTATTTCTAAAGAAATTAACATGTTTGGACAGGTTTCTGAAAAAAAAACCACAGACAAATCTTGGGGGTTTTTTCGAGTTCTTCAAATTAGCCCATTTAGTTTTACATTTTGAATACAGGTTTAAGAATTTGACTGTTGCATTGTCATTAGTATAAATGAAATACTGAAACAAAAAAATTGGGAAATGTGGTCTCTATACAGCATTTTCTTGGTTTCTTAGACCAAATATATTCTTTAGTCTTCTTTGAAATCTTACTTATCTTTTCATTTTAGAAAAGAAAAGAAGTACTTGGAATCTACAAAGATGTTGAGACATAAGTTTTCTTTTGCGTCTCAGGAACAATATTTTCCAAATATGAATTTCATACAAATTATTGGAATCTTGATTTTTTCCTGCAATAAGGTATTTCCTATTTCATGTACTGTAATCATTATTTCAGTTCCTTATTGCTGCAACTTGGTAATTTTTTGCCTATTTGACATATAGAAAAAATCAATTTCTGAATTTTCAGTTACACCTTTTATTTGGTGTTTTAAGTCCTGTTGAATYGGAACTCTAATGACTGAATAATAATTTTAGTCAAGATATGTTTTTTCCCAAGACCACGATCACTATCACCTCATGCACTCCACTAGCATGCTTAGACTTAGGCCAAATTATCTTGAAGAACTTTCCTTGCTTGTCTGGGCTGGATGCCTGTGATTAGCGGTTCCTCACAGAGGTCCAGATTTCTACTCTCATGTAACTGAGGTGTTCGTTCTTGTGAGACCAGCCCTGTAAATCAGGTGTCCCATAGAGTCATCCAGCACAGGGCAGCCCCTGTCCTGCTGCCTCTGCTGACACATTTGGTTTTCCATTGGTTTAAGGATCTGGCCAAAGGAATGCTTCATGGCAGATTCTGAGCCAAAAAYTTGTCWCAGATTTGTAAARGAAAACAGYCTACACAGAAAAGCTACCTCTTCTYTYCTTGGGCGATGAGGAAGATTTGAAAGGATAGGAAAGTAAATGGCACACATCATTTTTATAAGGTTTACCATCTGCCAGTGCAGATCTCTGATGAACCAAGCAATATAACTGTGTAGCAACTAAACAATTCCCAATGATAGGTTGCCCTAGTGTCTGTATAATTACAAGCCTCTCAAAAAAACTTGTCACTATTACAAATGTGAGGCTCTTTGTGGTTTTTCTAACAGTAGACGGTATTCCAACCAACTCTATCTGGATAATTAGCAGACAATAAACAACTTTGTTTTTAAACATGGAGACATCCATGTGGATATTTTTTTTCTTCGAAAGATAATTTCCAAACAGGCTAGTACCAGAATCTAATTTTAATATCCTTAAGCTCAATATTCCCATTTTTTAAAACAAATAACGTACTGACAAAATGAAATTCAGATCCTTAATAATTTAAAAGTTTTTTAGTTCTAAAATATCCTGATTACTTTGGAAAGTACTGGTTGTTTTTTAGGTTTTTTTTTAAAGAGAAAATTCTCAAAATGTTCAGCTGTTAACTCAAAAGCAATATAAGAGACTCAAAGGGCATCTTTTACTGTCTATGTTTCATAAGAGTAATGATATTTTGATTTATTTTTTCCCATAGACAGGAAAAAGTTTCAGGCATTTCTGAAACTTTGTATCTGAAATATATATCTTATACCAATCAYCATCTAATTATGGTGGAAACTTACTGTGAGAAGCAATGCGTCAAACTAGATTTAGTTCAATTATTTTATCCTGAAAACAGGCAAAATGTTTTTATTGAGGGGAGAGAAAATTGTTTTAATTGATTTCCCRTACTGTTGGAAATTCCCAAGTTTTCCATCTCTGTGGTTGTGTGTTTGGGTGAATGACAAAGTAAACAAGGAACTGAAATTTATGCATGACCTCTGTTTTGAGGATTTTGCCACCTGTAAACCTCTTCAAGAATAAAATTCAAACCTCCTTAAAATGTAGCTTTGCAACTGTTAAGTCTTGCCAAAAATTTTGCCAAGCCTCCTTTGGGGAGTGTGGTTGCAGGACAAGTAGCCATATCTAAAATAGGCACCAGTGTCATGCCATGAGGTTTCACACGGCCCTTGGCACTCACAGATCTCTACTTCATAGTCTGTCTTTGTGGATGCTCTTTCTGAGATATCCAGCTCTGAGAATATGTCTAAGTCTATGCTGTGGTGGTTTTAAGTCATTCTGCCCTGGCATTTTAAATTTTGCACTGCAGCTCTGCTAAATGAATTGCAAWGGGCCCCTTTCAGTTCTGGGGATCAAGAACCCCAGCAAAATAAATCTCATCTTTGGCCTGAGATCCCAAGTCTGAAAGCACCAGTTTGTAAGTCCTATATATTTTTGATATGGTTTTTCTAATTATCTGTATGGTACTGTTGAAAACAAGACAGAAAATGTCCTTTTGACATTGAATGAACGCCTTACAAGAYGCAAGCACTGTCTGTATTTTACTTTTGTTCCTGACATCTCTGGAAAGATACAGTACAGCTAAAGAAAATGTAGAGGAGGGCAAATATAATGAGGAAGAATGTGGAAAAATTCCCTTACCAGGGGAGAAAAAAAGAAGCATCCATGTGTCTTCTGTCTGGAAAGAAGACTGAAGGGGTACCTAATCAAGATTTGCAAAATCTTGAATGTGATGCATATGGTTGGTGTAGAACTGATTTCCATCAAAACTAGCAATACTGTAATTAGAGTAAAACAATACAACTAGAAGTGATTCAGTTCAAAACAAATAAAATGCAGCACTTTTCCATATTGAGGCAGGGAACTTCTGGAAATTCCTGTCAGAGGGATCACAGCAGCAGACAGTATCAGCAGGATAGAGGAGATGAGGCAAATTGTGAACAATAATTCCGTAAAAAGATGGTAAAAGAAGTAGAAGGGAATAATCCTTGCAATGCCAAATGGTCAAAGATGCTCTGGAGTTTAAATATCAGTGGTGGGCAGAAAGGGGCCAAGGTTGTGTGCCCTTCTTAAACACCCTCCAGTACTGACAGCCAGAGACACACTTGCTGGGTAAATGGTGTATTGTTCTTTCCTTTCTGACACTGTACCTCGCTCTCCAGAATTCTTCAAGTGATATCAAGTCCTAAGTAATACAAGATAAGATGAGATAAGAAAAGCTCTCTGCTCCAAACTAGTGGAATGGAGACACAGAGGATGGAGTTATTTGTGTTAACTAAATAGTAGACCAATGAATGGCAAAGCTAATAAAATAAGTGAGATTTTTTCATCCTGGACTCATTGTTCCACAGGCAACATCCTCCTGTCTATGTTAGGACACAAATTCCAGTGGCACAAGATACTACCGAGTAGTTTTAAGAGCCCCAGTGTAGAGTACAAAATATGAACAGAATGGATTTTACCTTTCRTGTGGTTTTGGTTTTGTTTGGGGTTTTTTTTCATTTATTTCACAGAAACAAATGGGACTGTTTCTTTGCTTTTCTCTATTTTAAGCTAAAATTTTTGTCATAAACCATTTTGTACAATTTTTTTTCAATCATTAAAAAGCAAGGAAATTATATATTCYTTTAAATTTTTGTTGAAAATTTATTTGAAATTAAAGTGTAAATGTTCCAATTTTTGTATTTATGTTCATCTTAAACTGTAGAGAAAATAATGTACGTATGAATACTGTGCAGACAAATTGTTTTGTTATTAATATTATGCTATTACTTTGCTAATACTAATTATACAACAAACTAAGGAAGGAGATGAATTAAAACAAAATTTTAAATGTTTTATTCTTGTTGATCATACTGATATTTGTTATCCAAATACTGATATCTTTTGCTATCCAAAATGCAATAAATATATGTCCCTGAAATATACATTAGAGATACCAAAAATGAAAAGCAATGGTAGAGTTGTTTTACAGGTTTAAATTAGGCATCGCAAACAGCACTTTTTAGCAGTAAGTATGTAAATTCTAATTTTTTCATGTTTGAAATTAAAATAAAACTACTTCTCAAGCAATAAAATTTTAGGTGTAAGCCAAGAAAGTTCCATATCACATGCTCGAACGTGTAGTTGAACATATTGCTAAAAGGATATATTTTGTTTAGTTCATGTGGATAGCTGCTACTTTTAATTAGTTGTGCAGGTGTGTGCAATCCAAAGCAAAATAGTGATTAAAGCAATAAATGAGAATAGGCTCATAATATGGTATTTTTAAACTAAGAARGAGAAATTATTTTGCTATTTATCTTTTTTTTTCTYATTCATTTACATATTAYCAGGGAAAAAAAGTGTGTGCACAGGGGGGAGATTTTCCTGCATTTCAGAAAATTGCAATTAAAAATGTATTAGTTATTAAGGAATAGTTGGCTTGTAATGTATTCACTTCTCCYTTTTATCTATTAGCTTCACATGTTTTATTAATAATTTTTCCAAATGTACTAAATACAGCTGAAGCACAGTTGTAATGTAAATCATGATTACTGATTTTAAGATGGGCAAGGAACAAAATGATCTATTTAAAATCTTCAGATTTTCTTTCAAGTTTGTGTTAGGTTTTCTTGTAATACTTGTCACACAAAATGCTGTTCTCCCTCACTAGGTTGCTTGGTTGCTGGGTGGTGAAYGGAATAACTATTGAATGCTTTGCAACATGAAATACAAACCATGTGAACTTTAATGTGTGTTTGGTTTGGYTTATATGTTTTTACCTCTCTTTTCTACTACTTGTTGCATCACTTGGAACTTTATAAAAAATACTTCATACATCTTCTTCTCCTTACAGAAAAGCCTTTCTCTGTGTCTATAATGTTTTAAGATTGGAGATATGTGAAATTATCTGGTCTAATTAGGTTTTTTGAACAAAACTCAATATGTCAATTTTTCCTGTAAAGTGAAACATATGAACAATTTTCACTTCATTTCAGGTGCAKAGGATAGTGAGTTAATAGGCTCAAGTAAAGATGGTAGTTTGTTGTTGAAGWAGTCAAAGGACAAGTCTATAATTTCAGATTTTTCTCAAGTAACATAKAAAGAAAGTATTTTAAATTTGCAAGCCAAGGAAAAATTCCTGCTGTAAATACAAATGTAAATTTGAAAGATTCAGTTGTGGCATTCATGGTTAGTATAAGTGAAAGTGGGAAAAGAACCACCTTCAGTGACTTCAGCAGAACAATGATGAGAACCTGACCCATGTTTTGAGACAACTTTTGAACAACAGCTGTAGTCATTAAGAACTACTTTTTAATTTTGTTACTGACAAGGGTGACTTACTCACATGTGCCCTTTCCTTTATACAGTTAAAGAATACAGTTAAAGAATATAGTATTTTAGGATTTCGAATTTAAATATTTTCTCTTTTCAAATAAACCCAAGGCACTGAAATTTTCTTCTTTCTTGTTTTAATGCCATCAGCAGGAATATCTGGCCCAAATGATATCTTGGTASAATGCTATTATTTTTGTTACCAGTAGTATTCTCATTACAATTGTTCACARCACTTCTTTTAATCACCTCCTGGAAGATCTCTGGAGTCCCAGGCTCTGTCATTAAAGGATTTACAATTTCAGCACCTGATGTTGTTTTGTACCATTAGAGCACTTCTCTGAGGAGCCACAAAATTACTTTGCAGGTCTTAATTAAGCTTTGCTTTATACCCACACAATGGCACTAATTTTAATTTAACAATGGAGACCRCAAGGTACTGAGATGTTGCAGGATACCCCTGAAAGCAGGTTTTACTGAGAGCCAGTCAAGGATAGCAGTGTTGCAGTGCTCCCCACCCTTGGTGGAGCAGCAACCCATACCACCATCCCCAAAGATCCTTCATCCAGTGTGTGCTGCCTCCTTCTTGGCCACCTCTGCAAAACGACCCCAGTGAATAAAATCCCTTTTTAATACATTTCTCACATCACCTCTCTGTAACCCTCTTGATAGAATGAGGTCAGGGAGGAGGAAGTTGACAGGAAGTAATCCCCCCAGGGGAGGACAATGAGATGTCTCTGTAGGGATGGAGGACAGAAACTTTATTTGGGGCCAGTTGGGAGGCAAGTATGCCCACACTGAATTTTGGATACTTTGGCTCCTCCTATTGTAGTCTGCTATTTGTGTGAATTCTGTGTGGCTAATGTTGAACTATTACTGCCCCCTTAACCTTCCAGGTATTCCTGTATAGTGACTGCACAAGGAGGAGATAAGTATGTATATGCATATCACTGTTATCCTATACCTAATTTTAAAAACAAGCAAAACCAAAATTCACATAAATTCTACTTACATCATTCTAAGTTTTTTCTACCCCAAGAAAGTTTAAAGTTTATGAGTGTAATCAGGYAAAATCAGTAGTAAATTCTCCAATTTAGTATGTTTACTTCTGGGCTGTTTAATACTAGTATTTAAGAAACTGCTTCAGTAAAAAGATCTACTCATTTGAAATAATGAGTAAAATTCTTTTCCACCAACTGATTCTTGAATAAGATTTTATAAAGCAAACTCAGTTTGACAGTTGCAAAAAATGCAGTCATCTAACTCTGCATAATTCAAGACCCMCACCTTTACAAAAACACCTGGTGAGGGCAGCAAAACTAGAATCTGTATTTCTGAAGTAACTGAAAATTTTATAGAGTACAGAGAATGCCCTTTAATTTATGACATGTGTTGGAAAGACAGACTAGAATACTACACTCTTTGGAAAAAAGTTATCATTGGAATAGCTAGGTCATTCTATTYTGTGGTCTTTTCTGGTCTAACAGAAGCTCCTCAGACAGTCCTTGGAGATGGAATCAACTCTAACTTTGGAGTCTTGAGTAGCAACTTCCAGACCACTTCCTGGAGCTTCTTCTGACCTAARCTGTTCTATAAATTTTCACTTTAGGACAATGTTAACTGTGAGCCTGCACACAGAGGGTGAGGTTTACAAAGAAATACAACCATTAAAAAAGTGCATTTATACTTTTCTACATGTCTATTTCCCTTTTGAAATTTTAGGACAGTAATCAAATCAAGATCAAACATTGATGTTTATATTGACTGCTTGGGTCAGAAACTTCCTCTAGAAACTAGAGAGACTTCACTGATTAATGGTGCTGATCTGCAGAGATTATTTCTATCCCTGTTCTGCCAAATACCAATCTACTCAATGTTTTTATATTACCTATGACAGATTTCTTTCTCTGACATTTCAGGATCCTCAAATATCTGTGGGATGCTACAGGAGATGTGTTTTTATCATTGGAAATCACATTTTGTGTAGCTGATAATATTTTAAGCTCCATGTGTAAGAGTGTAGGGTGCTTTTAATGAACTGATGAGTACTATGTTTAGTAATATAATTAAAGACAGCTTACCATTGCAAAACTTTAATTTGAATATCAAACAATGAAGCAATAACTATCTTTTTGCTGATGGGAGCCACCATTTGAACAAAACTGTCAAATTATCTTACTTCCTGACACATGTCAGAGTTCTTACCTGTCACATCACTGTAACAGTGAAAACACCATCCTTCATGAAATAAAAATCTGGGTTGCTATACAGCCCTTCAGACACTCTAATAATATAGCTTTAACTGGACCATGCTGTTAAGATTTTATATATATGTATATGTATGTATATGTATGTATATGTATGTATGTATGTATGTATATGGGTTTGGGGTTTTTGAAGACATTTCAAAACAAATATTTTATACTTCTTTTGGAAATATCTAGAGGTTTGTTTTTTTTTTTTCTTGCCTTATTTCCATGGTCCTTGTAAGTTCTAAACAGTTAAGTATACTTCTTAAATGTCAAAGATCTTCACAGTTCAATGTGATGGMATAATGGATTCTTTCTCCTTCCTAAAGAAAAATCTAGAAGACTGAAGAAAAACTTTTAATACTACTGCATGGGTGACAGAATTAGTATGGAATTGTTTAAGGTAGAGGAAAGAAATTAAATAATTGATCTCATGTTAGCAATTTTCAGTGATTTGAATACATTGTTTAAAAGGAAGGTCTGAAATTATAGAATTTGACAAGGATTTAAGTTAAATTTTTGCTTTTGTAATAACTGCAAAWTTTTTTATTAACTTTTAATTTTGGAAGGAAATGTTAATTCACCAGGGAGAAAAGACGTTTGATGGAGATTCTTACTTTTCCTAGAAATTTGGGTCACTGAATTTTAAGTACATACATTTAATTCTAAAAATTGAAATTTTGTGTATCAAAATTATTAAAACAAAAAAGGGGATCTTATATCTAGTAATTCTTTTGTTTCTACTGTTGTYAATAGGATATTTCACACAGATATAYGTTGGGGAATTTATTGATCAAAAAATTTATGGAAAGAAAAATGAAGTTTAATTTCATTATGATAAGAGATGTTAACTTCAGGAGGGGATGCCTGTATTTCAG
>CADDXX010000011.1:2470372-2489736 GCA_902810485.1 Alauda arvensis | reverse complement strand
TTCACAAAATAGTCTAAAACAGACTGTGTAAAGGAGACCTGCTGACTCATAAAATATATCTCTAGTTCATGAAGATTATGGCTAGTTTTAAATTGAATCAATATATCTTTCTGGCATTTAGTCACTTTGCTGGGTATCTCTGAAGTTCCTTCACATCCTCTCAAGCACAAGCTCCCCTAAATAATTTTGCATGATTTGAGAAATTTTTCTACTTCGTGTGGCTGCAGTACAGACCACTGAAATAAATACAGAATAGTTTGATATTCTGAATTRTGTAATGGTCCCAAGCCCTGCTACTTTTCCAGGGTGAGACCCACAGCATACAGGACAAGCCACTTGGTGAGCCCAACACTACCTTGTGAACAARAAACATTTCTCACCTTCGACAGGGGCCACTGTTAATTGAAGTGCCTGTTTCTGACATGTTTTATCATAGATTTAATGGGCCAGAGAATCTTGCCCTACATCTGGTGTATCCCTTTCCCTCCCTGGTTTTGTTAAGTCTGCATTGGGCAAAAGGGTAATCAAGTATGTCTGGAGAGACTGAGCTGACCTAATGAATATATGTCGGAGTTAATGAACATTTCCATGGACTTTGTCAGTGCACATCCTAAGGCAATTGTAGGCACTGAGTGGCTGTCATTTTCTGAGCTGCAAAGTTGTTCAGTTATCTTGCCTCAGCAATAAGTCAGTCCAGTTAGTGTTTCTATTAATAACTGCATTTAAAGTACCTCTAATTTTGCTAGGGGTTTGTGCTTTTGTTGGGGGCAGAACGCTTCAGTGCTTGATTACTGAGATGGATAACTGCATGCTGCTAAGTGAGAGTGAATGCTTTGATTTCCTTCATATTCATTATTTCCCTAAATCTCATAAAGTTTTACWGGTGAAAGAAGAAAATGTATAAGAATATATGTAGCTTGGGGTGCTACTTTGGCACCAAATATCCTTATGCTGAAGGACTGCCTGCTGTCTGTCTCATTTTTCTCTGCCTGGATCAGCTCTTATTCCCACTCTTGCTCTGGCAAWGCAGGCTCATGAAATATCTATCCACTTGCTCCTTTGAATAACATTGCATGGTTTTATTTTCATGTTTGAGTATTATGGGAAGGTGAGASAGTCCACCAAGGTGTCAGTGAGAATATGTTTACTCTAGTGTCTGGGGTATTTTTGCAACACAGATGTGCCAGCTTTGGTATCATTTTATGTAAGCATGAGAACAATTTACCTCACTAAAATAGTCACAGTGGTATATGGTTATTTTAATTAAACAGTAAGTTATTTTAATGAAGCTCTATGGCTTTCTCATGACAGCAGATTTCACTCKCTTTGGGATAGTAGGAACACAGCCAGGCTGAAACTGCACACACAGAATATTCACAAATCCTCAGAGAATGAAGAGTCAACTGCAGCACCCTGTAYTTCCTTGCTTAAATAAATGACATGGTCTTTGACAACAGTGAGCTTTTTAGTTGGGTTTTTTTCCTTTTAACTAGACTACAAAAGATGTACTACAATTTTGTTATCAACAAAAAAACCCAATAAACCATTCTACCAGCCAAATAATGTGGTGTGACTGATTGGCTGAGTGGTAAAAAGGCAATTGCAATTCAGCAGAGAAAAATGTAGAATGATGCACTCATTGATGGGTTTACAGCTGATACTTCTGAGAAAATGGCAGCTTTTGCTCCATAGCAATCCAAGAAGTAAAAAGTGTTAGGAATGTTTAGGAAAGGAAGAGGAAACAAATCTGAAGATATTGTTACCTCTTTGTACAAAAGAAATCCTTCAACACTAGGAGCAGCTCTGGTTGCAACAGTAGTGTCCATCGAATGCTTCTGTGTCTCCATCAAAAGGGATAAGTAACAGCTGTGAAAAGAAAATATAAACACGAAGAATTTACATAGAAGAAGCAACYATGGTGAAGTTTTTTGTTTAGAGAAGAGGGATGCTAAGAGGAGTATGACATAGTTCTATAGAACTTTAGACGTAGAAAAGGAAAATAATAATTGTTCATCATATTTCACATGAGTTAAAGGCATCTCTTTAAAATAATAGGTGTCATAKTTCATATAGGTTGAAAAAGTAGCAGGAAAAACACATGAAAGAACAATACACTGAAACTTAAAATCCCAAAAAAATCATTCTATCTAGCCCTAAAAGCCCAAAAGATGCATATATTTGCTGTCAGATATSCCAGGGAAGAGCACATCTGATTTATTCCTTTTTCAATCATACCTCCTGTCCACTCTAAGAAACAGATTATTGGGTTTTATGTTCCTTTGATCTCACCTGCTGAAGAATTGATTAGATGAAAATTAAATGGATGTATTTGCTTTTTCTTTAAAATATATAGACTAATTTTTGAGYTTTTACTTCTTTTTTTTTTCCATTTAAGTATATTTTACTGAATTAATTGCAAAGAACAGTATGAATAACATATAATATATATATAACCACCTTTTGAATCTAAAGATATACACATTTTTCTTTTAAATACTAAAGACTKCACTCCTCCGGTCCCATATTGTTGTCCTTGTAAAACCTTTGAGATGAAATTCCCCTGTAAGCCACARCTTGCATCATTCAGCCCTTCAGCTACCATGGTGACTGGAAGGGCTGTTACTCTGCAATGATACACTTTTCAAAGAATCATAGAATGGGTCAGGTTGGATGGGACCATAGTGGATCATCTAATCCAACCTCCCTTCTCAAGCAGGATCATCCTRGAGCACATGGCACAGGATYGTGTCCAGATGGAGTTTGATTATCTCCAGTGAAGGAGACTCCACAACCTCTCTGGTCAATCTGTTCCAGTGCTYGATCACCTRYRCAGTAAAKTYCTTTCACATATACAAGTGGAACKTCCTGTGCATCAGGGTCTGCCCATTACCTCTTGTCCTATTGCTTGGCACCACCAAGAWGAGCCTGGCTCCATYSTCCTGACATCCTCCCTTCAAATACYTATAGACATTGATAAGGTGCCCTTTGAGTWGTATCTTCTCAAGGCTGAACAKGCCCAACTCTCAGCCTATCTTTGTAAGAGAGATGCTCCAGTYTCTTTAGCATCTTTCTTGCCCTCTCCTGGAGCTGCTCCAGGAGCTAAATGTCTTTCTTGTCCTGAGGCGCCCAGAAGTGGACACAGCACTTTACATGTGGCCTCACTGAAGTCTATGAGAGTAATCTCACTTGCTGCCCTACGAACTCTTTGCCCACTACTGAACTCCACAATCTCATGGTCRTTAGAGCCARGGCTGCCCACAGTCTCAAATCCCCATCAAGACCTTYTCTGCTGGTATGAGGTCAATCAGCATGMCATTCCCTCTGGAATCATCCACTACCTGCAGCAYGAAGTAGTTTGACACTAGCAGAGAAGTGCCAGTGGTTCCTGATTCTTCTGTGTACAGTTTCTTGTGCAGGACTGCCACATATCCAAGTGCCCCCCTCCATGTAGACCTGTTTCAGCTTCAGGCTCTCTGCACAAGAGATCTGGTGTAATCCCTACCTGCTTCTCACAAACTGGCCTGGGATGCTCAATATGCTCTCCTCTTCACGCATTTGGCATGTTGCATCAGAAACTAGACAGAATACTAATTTACTTGATTGATCCAGCTGACATAGCAGCAGCTAGGCACCAGAGAGAAAAGTGATCCAATGCTGGTCAAAGGTGAGCATAGCTGAGTACTCATGCAGACCTGCCCATGGCTTAATTATATTTACTCTTTCTCCTTCTTAGAAAAAGACAAAATTTGTCATTTGTCAATTCTGTACCCATCTCAGACAAAATGCCTTGGGTGACTCAAAAAGATAGGTATGATATTTTCACAGAAATTAAAAATTAATTATGAAAACTTCAGATGGCAATTAGTAAAGAAGAAATTAAGGAAACAGGCCTCTTTTTGCTTTCCCTTGTTTCTCTAAGGATTACTGAATACCAATAAGCRCAGATTAAATGTCTCAGGGGATTTTAGATTAAGCATAGAGAAGGACCACAGGTAAAGTCTCAATTTATTGCAGTGCACATTTACATCAGTTGTCTTTGCGCAGATAACCAACAAGCTTGTGAGATTTCAGATAGTAGGTACCAAAAAAAAAAAAGAAGAAATTTATTGTTATGTTTATGCTTACTGTAGTTCTTGCTATTACTCTGTCTCTTCTGAGGTCTGGAAATGTTATTTATTTTGTCTCTGGTATCAATAATGATCACAGCAGGCAGGCATCTGCTTCAAAAAAGTCATGTCTCAGCTGGCTCTTCTCTTCTCAATGGCAAAGTCAGCACAAAGGCCAAGGACTCAATAGAAATGAAACCACAATTTCTCTCTGGTCACTCCTGGTCGGGGTTGAGGTAATATGGGAGGATTATTACCTCAACTGCATGGTACTTGTTCTGCGGAYAAATTGACTATTTCAATCTTCTGGGCTGTCAATTCAAAAACTTTTATGGACACTATACCATGAAAGAAAGAGAAAAAGAGGGAAAGAGAGAGAGAATGAGAAAGAAATTATTGACTGTGCTCCTAGTAGCAGTAAAACCATTCCTGGTATACATCTCTGTTAYGATCTATTTGCTTATTTCTCTTCTGCAGTCCTTCAGCTTGATCATTACAATAATTATATTGCATAGTTTTATTGCACCATTTCTTTCAAGGTATATATGAGCTCAATATAAAATTACTACAACAGAAAAAGGTAAAATGTTATATGCACATGCACAACTCAACCCTGTCTGATAAAATAGGGGAAAAAAAACCCTCAAAGTAGACCTAAATATGTTTTTGCACATGTGACAATTCAAAATACAAAACGGGATGGTTCTCAATGAAGTATCAAGTTGCAAGATCATTCTTAACAGTGCAAAAAGTAAGAAGGAAACAGATGAATCTAGAAATTTTGGCAATGCAATTATGAAGTGTGGCTACAGAGCATTCCACATCCCCTCTCCAAAGTGTTGGCAGAAGAGCAAGAAATCCCATCCATCCATCAAAATGTTAATTGGCCATTTGCACTGAAAACCTGGGACAGCTTATGGTTATACAAAATGAGATATTGATGCTATATTTAAGGAAATACTAATAACTCCTCCAGAGAGGAGAAAACATTAGGACTTTATCAGGTAACATCTTTGAACAAAACATGGAGAGTGGCTTAAGTTGTTATTAAACTACCCAATTATTTGTTTGTTTATTCATTTATTCAAAATCAAAAAGAAAAAGCCTGTCATTAAATATTTTTCTTTTAGATTAACAGTCTTTCTGGAATAAGTTGCAAAATGTCAAATAAATTCATTATTCAGCTAGTTCTCACTGAGCACTTGAAGAATTTTGCTTCTAGACTTAGCATAAAAGAAGAAAGCAATTAGACTTAAAATTAGTGGTTGGTCTCCATGACCTCTTATCTCATCATTCCTCTGCTGTAATCCAAGATTTTCTTTTCTCTACTTCCTTCTAAAATAATCTTGAATTGCTCTTTGCAAATGCAAATATTTTCAATGTTTTTTAACATGATAAAGAAATCATATTTGCAAGTCATCTCAAGAAACCATAACAGGGGAAACATTAAAAAGAACTTTTCTTTATTCCCAAATCTAATTTACAATTATTTTACCTACAATTCTTTCATTTAAAGTAAACTCCTAAAGCTGGTGCCTCCAGGAGAGTAACAGCTGTTATTCTGTTAGAATAATTGTCCAAATAACAGTTTCTAAATAAAAGCTGAAATAAATTCACACATATATAAGAGCAATTAAGAACACAGATATACATATGGTAACTGTAAGTTTCTCTTGAAATCAGAAAGAATTTGGTCTTAAAACCAATTTTACACTTATTTTATATATATAAATATGTATGTATGTATTTCTTATATATATTTGTATGTCAATTTGCCAACATTTTTACTCTGAGTGCCATTATACTCTTATTTGGTTAGAGGAACTACTTGAATAAAAARCAAGTGAGTAAATCTAAAATTTTCAATTCTCTTAATTCTGTGAGACAAAATGTGATAGTAAATCTCATAAAGTAGAATAAATGTGTATTTTATACACTGATTTCACCAGACAGATGAGAAGAGAGACTGATAGAGCTACACATTTATCCTCTGCAGAATAGTGCCTGGATTTTGTTATCTATTTCTCAGCATTACTGAGGTATTAGCATGAGTGGAGATGGCATTGAAATATTAAAATTTTGTTCTTCAACTATGAATCTGACTTCACCCATGTTCTGAAAGTTCAACTAGTTTTACTTAAAAGAAAGGGTTTTCTTCTATCAGTTGTAACAATCAAAATAATAAATAGCTATTTGCATTTACAAAGAAAAAAATCTGTCTAGATTCTTTCTTATTTTCTGTGTTCTGTGTTACTGAGTCTTTCAGTAGTATATACAACAAAACACAGCAATAACAAGGCACAGTGAGATGATTTAGGAATAGAATTTGGATTTACGTCTGAATTATTTTGGTTTTATGAGTTTAATTCCAGGTTCTATAGCCTTTGCAAGTACCTTTGGGGTAGCTGCACTTCGAATATGTCAGATTCTGATTTCAATTACACTGCTATCAGGTTGGCATAATTTGCCAGATACTACAGGTGTAATTTCTGATTTACATTAACATTAGTTTAGTAAGAATTAGTCCACAGATATTCTGGAAGGACATTCTAAAATGCCTCATGCCAGTCAGTTAATTATGTCCTTGAAAGCTTATATTTTTAATATAATAGGCACTAAAGCATGCATTTATATAGTTGTATTTTACATATATATTTCCTGGGTCTTTTTAATTCCTAAATTATAGAAGATTGTTCAGGCACTTGCATAGTATTGACTGGTGCTATTCCTCTTTTCTTTAGTTCCTACAAAATTACAGAATGGATTTTAATAAGAAATGGTTATCATGATAGAAGGGAASTTGTTGCAGGCTTTTCACTAAAATTATGTGCCATGAGGGAAAAGGCAGCAGAAAATAATGTGATGAAATCTAATTCTTTAGTCATAAGAGTATGACTCCATTACTTTCTAGATGTTATCTATCTTTACACCAACAATTAAAAACGTTTCTATAGAATGCATAACATATTTAACTATTTCTTTGGGGATGTATTTTAAAAACACATCCAAAGTAAAGATATGTAAACTGGACAAAGCAAGAACAGAGATTTTGTGGTTAGTACCACAGCTGAAGACCAGTTTGTGAAAGATGGTGTCCTCACACAGAAGACACAATTGCTGTTCTGAGATCGTAATCCATGCAAAAGACTGATAAAGGAGGGAAAAGTCTTCCAGAGTCTACACTTTCAGCCTTTTCAGTGCATAAAAATTATCACTAAAATTTAAGTGGTAGCTCAGTTCTGTATATTCTCTCTAGAACTTGCAAACACAGAACAAAAGTTGTAAGATATCATTATTAGGACTCCTCTAGTTATCCGAGTTTATTAAGTCCTCTATTAGGTCTTATTTATAGGCCATCAGTTCATGGGTGTTCTTCAGAAAGAATTTGTTAGCTTTTTTTCATGTTACTTATTTTTTCATTTTTTTTCCCTGAAACCTGTAAGACAGTCAACATGGCAATTAATTAAAGGTGCAATGGGAAAATAATCACATTTAGGTGACAATTTAGTAGGTGATAAATTTAGTAGGATATAACCAGACCCTGCAACTGAGATCCCAGTCTTCATTAGGTCACTCATCRATCAGAACAGTACTTTCAACAGGCAGTTTTTTCATGTCCCTTTTCAGCAATTTTGTAGAAACATAGARTCATTTAGATTGAAAAAGACCTCTGAGTCATGGAGTCCAACTATTAAGCTAGCACCATTGTGTTCAYCAATAAATCATATCCCCAAATGCCACATCCATATGCTTTTTGAACCTTTCCAAGGATGCTGATTCCACCACTTCTCTGGGCAGCCTGTTCCAATGCCCAACCACCTTCAGTGAAGAAACTTCACAATATCCACTCTAAACCTTCCCTGCTGCAACTTTTGACCACTTCCTCATCCTGATATTAGGTTCCTGGGAGATTGACTCCCACTCACTGCAACCTCCTTTAAGGCAGTAGTAGAGAGGAATAAATTCTCCCCTAATCCTCCTTTTCTCCACATTAAACATCCCCAGCTCCCTCAGCTTTCTCCTCATGAGCCCTGTGCCCAGGCTGTTCACCAGTTGGGTTGATCTTTGGACACACTCCAGAACCTCAATGTCTTTCTTGCAGTGAGAGTCCCCAAAAGTGAACAAAGGATTCAAGTTGTGGCCTCAGCAGTGGTGAGTACACRATCACTGCCCTGGTCTTACTGGCCACTTTATTCCTGATACAGGCCAGGATGCCATTGGCCCTCTTGGCCACATGGGCACACTGCTGGCCTATGTTCAGCTGCTGGTGATGAGCACMCTCAGGTTCTTTTCCCTGCTGGGCATCATTCCAGCTACTCTGCCCCCAGCCTGTGGCACGGCCTCAGGTTTTTGTGACCCAAGGGCAGGACCTGGCACTAGGCCTCATTTAACCCCATACTATTGGATTCAGCCCACTGATTCAGTCTGTTTGGATCCCTCTGCAGAGCCTTTCAACTGCCCTTTCTTCACTTTGGCCACGTAAAAACTATGACCTTTCTAGGTTCAGAGCYTTGTACAACTTTTCCAAAATTTGAACAAGCTCCTGGGGCCTTATTTCACTCCATTTTCACAAGTATCTATAGTGCAGAGGTTCACAAGCACCTTACCATTTGTCCTGACAASTTTGCTTGAAATAAATCCTGTTGACAACACTGGCAAGCCGGTGCTTGGCAACACTGATTTTGATTTCCAGTCCCTTGAAACAAACAGAAATGTAAGTGCTACATGACCAATGATGTAGATTTTACGGGTTACTTATATTAACCCTTTTACTTAAAAAACATTCRTAATGACTATGAATTCATGTAGTCACAGATCTAATCAGAGTCCTAAAAATAAAATCTACTTATCTATCTGAATAGGTAACGTTCACTGTGATTTTTAATTATATCAATCTGAATAATATTCAGAAATACTAGTTTTATGGAGGAAAAAAACTTAAAAGTTTTTTTGGAAAATTCAAAACTATGTAAGTTCATGCACATTTATCTTATTTTTGATTTTACCTACAAACAGGATAACTTGCAGACCATGACTGAAAGAAAAAAGAGCAATATTCAAAAATAATAGACATTATAATAATAGACAATGTTTTAATAAAATATATCTTGTTTAAACTGAAAAGACTTCTTTAATTCAGAAATGCATCCAAACATCTTAAAGATCCTATTTCTCACYATCTAGTGCATTATTAATCAAATAATTAAAACATAACTTCATTATGTACACATATCAACCCAGATTTTTTCTTTCAGTTTTACAGCGGATTTTTCTTTTTGGATATATAGTGCTGAATTGTTTTTAGCATGAGCAGGTGGCTTTTATATATCTACCAGTATCAAAATAACATCAATAAACTAAACAGATTCAATTGTAATATGAATACCTTGGAAACACTTCTTGTCTATATCAAAAATATACTCTGATTCCAATGAAAGGCAAAGAAAACCTACCATTAGCATTTATAAGTTACACTAGATTCTAAAACTCATCACTATAACAACCATACKATAACAACAATACTCACAATACAAACCTAAGAAAATACACTATAAAATAATGTTGGGGTTTTTYTGTGCTCTAAGAATGTGAATAATCAACTGAAGTATCCCATAGGCAGTCACTGCTACCTATAGATTAATGAAGTTTTGTCTTTTGATCAGAATCATCAAAGCTCTGGGATAAAGCAACAGAGCTCCAGGAATGCTGTAATATGGATGCTCAAAATCACAGCATTTTAAACACTGCATACTGAGGAAAACAAATAATTGAGGCATTTTTGAAAGCCTTGGTCAGAATCTCTAAAGGATCTGTAGCAATGGCTGCTACTTTCTCTAATAGGTTTTGAATTCAGTCTTAGGGACTGATATTGTCTGATCTCTTCCTACTCTGCCAGACTATCCTTCAGGAACAATGTATATCACAGGGATTGTTTTCTGAGCATGATGCATAGTCCTCTGATTTATCTGGATGTTTAGATTTCTATGTCCTTTGATCTGCTCAGTCACAAGAAGAATTCTAGAACAATAGCCATTAGTCACTGCTGTGACAGTACTGAAGCCTCCAGCTCTAARAGGATCTCTCTGTGCTCCCATACCCTTCATCCCTGCAAGCAGGGTTGGCAAACAGCACAAAAGGGGCACAGTGGCATTGATACTGCCCGAGTCTTCATCCCCACAACTCCCAAGTGTTGAAATAGCCCTAAAACCAAGTGTCCTCATGTGCCAGCACCAGTCCCAGAAGTTATGTTTGTCATCTGTAGGATGGTGATGCCCTATCTATGRTCCTGCTCATGAAGATCCAACTCAGAGCCACAGGTACCAGATTTGAACTTTTTGATGTGCAGCTTCTTCCAATGCAAAATCATCAGTGACAATTTCATCACAGCCTTAAGGAAGAAAATATTCTTTTTCCACACAGATTTCTGATMTGATTTTTTCCAATACACATTGTGTGGGAGTTTTATCCCTCACATCTGTTGGGAGGGCAGCAGTGGAAAGTTTTAATAGCATCTCTCAGTCAGTGAGACAGCTCTGTTTTAACCCTCCATGTGAAYGCTTTAGCACCTATGTCTTAAAACAGCTGTCATGTTCTTTTGGGATTTCTTCTGTGATTCTATTCCCTAATTTTCTTAAGATTAAAACCAGTGGACATTTATTTTGAGAATCTGAAATATTTTGTGATTTCCCAGAAGTGATGGAAACAGTTGAGGCATATCTTTCATGTTTATCACTAAAACAAATTAGAAAACATTTTTTAAAATACCCTCTCAACTTTTCTTATGTTAGAAAATGGAAATAACTTTAGACCTTCACACACTTCTCTGATAGCTCCCTGAAGTTTTTTTTTTCCTTGATAAAGTCTTCATAAGCCATCTGTCCTGCAGAAYGTGATGGCTTCTYTTTTTTTGTTTTCCAGTCCAATACYAACAATGGAGATTTATAGATATAGCAATATAAACAATATCCATTTCTGAAGTGGCTTGATAACTCATTGTCAATTATCAGTTTTGCCATTCCTTATCAATGCAGTAACTTGCAAAGACTTTGTTGAAATGTTAAACTTGGATGCAGGGATGTCAGGTTTTAKGTGTTAGATTGTATATCACCAGTTCCTGATACTTGTGACTGTTTTTCTCATTGATTCATTGACATRTTTGGATTAGAATCTTTACAAAGAAAGAATCACTTCCTAAAACATTTTTTCCACAGRTTTTGTCTGTAAAAGATCTTGTTACTGCTAACTAAGTTATCTAAATTTTCTTCAGAAATAAATATGCTATTCTGCATTTGCAAGCTCCAAAAGTSTTCTCTTGACTGTTCTTACATTTATCTTAAGAATTCTTGAATAATTTGTCATTATCTGAGTATTATTACRACTAAAGCAAAGGAGGGAGTGTTTTAAACTAAACATATTTTATGTCTTGCATATTTTTTTTAAGTTGCCTGGCTTCCATTCCTTTTTTAAATATTCCTTGTTTCCTGATGTTTTTTAAAAGATAGCTTTAGATAGTTTCGTTGCTGTAAGAATGATAACATAAATATCTTTTTGTGCAGAAACTGTTAATATTGATGTTGTTGTTCAATGCTGAACTTGGTCATTTAAATCAGAACCACAGACAATCATTAAAATCCATACAAAATTGAGTAAGTGCTGTTTAATGTGCATATGATGTGTGATAAACCATCCTAAAAGAAAAATCTTCATATTTGGAAACTGATCATGATTTTTGGAGAACTGGAATTATTTCAGCCAATTTTCTAACTCATTTTTAGGCAGAATCTTTGAAGGGGATTTTAAGCATGGATAAGAAGTAAGGATTGTGGGGACAGAGGAAGATTGAACTTGAGAATACATAAACTGTAAATAATTTTAAAAATATGATAAATTTAAAAATAAACCTTCTAAGTGATTATTAAAAATAGTAAATTACACATGTATTCATACAAAAGGTGAAATGCAGACTAAGAAGGGCAATTCTAGCTAAGAGAAAGAATACATATACCACCTAGAAACAGAGCAWGTCTGACTAAAATYAAMCAACTTTTAAGTTCTTTACAGATTCTRSCATAGTCAACAAAAGATTTTCCCCTRTTATTTCTAGGTATTATATTTCTAATTTTCAAGTTGTTTTGTCTTCTTGAACTTTAATACAGGAATAACTGCACYTTAATGACACTAAAAGAATCTGAAGTTCGAGCTGCTTGGATACTTTATATGCAAGGTATTCATGGTTATTCAGGGTTCAAGTATAATTTATTCAGTAATACACAAATCAAAATCAGTCTCCAGGCCACTTTCAGTGGCCTTAGATCTTAAAAAAGTAGAGATTTTATCATCTTTTATTAAAAAATTTCTAAATGAGCAAACAAAGCAAGAACTTGAAAGCGAATCTCAGTACTCAATATTTCAAATATTATTTAAATAATKTTWTATTATTCAGATAATTATATTAMAATTATAAATTATATAATAAAWTATATTATTATATMATGAATAATTAAATAAATAGTTATAAAATTAAATTGAGAAATCTTGCAGTACCTCAAAATTATTTTAAACTAAGCTCAAAATACTAAATTCAAGCTTACAATAAATTTCAGGCTTATTTTTGCCTCTTTGTGTTATTTCTATTTACATTCAATTTAAAAAAATAATTCACTTTTGAAGTTCATTGTATCTTGGAAAACAAGATATTTAGGCATTCTACTTTTTAAATGAAGTTATTTTTAACTTGTAATAACTGCTCTGCAATAGCAAATAAGAAGGAGCTGACTCAAGAAGTACTGGAAAAAAATCAGAATCACATTTTTGTGTCTTTACAATGCTTGATTTCTCTTGTTTTGTTTTGATTGGATTTTTTTTTCTTTTATTTTAATATTCATGTACATTGTGCTGCATGCAAGTGAACAGTTTTTAATATCTTGGTCTAATCTAAAAAATAGTGAAGCATCACTCATGGTCTGATCAATTTATTTTAATCAAGTAAGGAGAAATTTCACTAACCCTATAGAAATATCAAAATTCACTCTATCAATATTTGTTTCCTACAATGATTGGTGCACAAACCTAAATTTTTCTGCCAGTAATAATGCTCAATAGACAAAGGCAGAAATTTGTAAACTGAAGGTATGAGGACTAGGAAGAGTCAGRTAAGGACTCACTACTTTTTAGAAAATTTAAGGAAAAATATAAACAACTTCATAAAAATGCTTTTTTCTTTTTTCTTTTTTTTTTCCGAAGAAGTTTTATTTATTTCAAATAGGAATACAAGACAGATGAAGAAAGACAGGAAAACTTAAAATATTTTTAGTTTGTTTGCATGTGTGCCATTTTTAAAGCCTACTAGAAGATCTGGAACAATTCCAACGTTTTCATGGAAGTACTAAAAAGGATGCTTTGAGAGGTCCATGAATTGTCTGYAAAGCTTTGTGCTACTGACAACTCAGAAAAGTCACAAAAACAGCTTCCAGCACACTTGTGAAAAAATATTTGGAACCAAGGGTCTCTTGTTGGCATTTTCTTAATTACAGGTGGAGGAAATGGTTACAATCTTTAATTTTCATTATGTAAGTTTGTAATCTTTTAAGAAACTCCTGTATTCTTTTTACAGTTTTTATAAGCTCTTCGGTGCCTTACCATTTCTTACTCTTGATACTTCATAATACAATTTACCTTCATAAGAATGAAAGAACTCCCACGCATCATTAAATCAAAGTTTCACCGAACTTGGAATTCCATGTCTGACAGTGTCAATTAGTGTGTACTTAGGGAAAAGCACAGGAAATAGGACAAGTATAACACGATTTTCCCTTGCAAAACATTTAAAATACAATTATCTTTAGGACAAGGAGATCAGTAACAACACTACCTTCAGTGTATGTGCCCTAGAAGATAAACAACAGTTTTCTTATCTACTTCAGAAGAGCAGAACCTTTGAAAGGGCAAAGAGCATCTCATTAAAATCACTGGGAAAAAAATATTGAGAAACAAAGTTATTCATAAGTGATCTTTAGTTTTCTTCTTTCAGGATTCAATATACARAAAACCTTCATTGAAGTAAGAGGCAATTTAACAATAAATCATATGAGGATGGAGCAGTTACCCCTTAATTTGCCCAGAGAAAAACTRTTAACTGCGACACAATTAAGCTAGCCACTTACATCCCAATTCTGAATTCATGATTCTGTAAAACTGAAGCTGTTCCAGCAGTGGTTAGCTAAAATAAATAAAAGAGTTTGTCCACTTTAAAGTTGTGCAATACCTATTTCTCACTGCTTCATCTGAGTTTTTATTAACTGGCACTGGATATTAAAGTCTTATATAAAACAACTTAAATTCAAATGCAGTGTTGTTCTCCATTTGGTATGAGTCTTTAATTTCTTTTCAGCTATGAGTATTCCTAGATGCAGCAGTATGAAACTTTGATTTCATGAGATGACAGAATTATTTCATTCCATTGTGCAATTAAACCTCCAAATATTAAAGTTCTCAGAAGCAAATGTTAAAAACAAGTTATATTTCATATTGATTAAACGAATATAAACAGTGTTGAAATATTTTTTTCATTTTTGAAGCTTTTTTTTTTTGAGGCACAAAGTTATGTGCCYCAATCCAGTTGAAAGAGGATATTTTCTTCACCTATTCTATCTCTTGATGCTATTAGAAAATATTGTATTTTAGAATTAAGTTTCTGATACTATCTTTTCTCTCYGTTTCTCTTATTTTTTCATTCCTGTCTAAATACTACAAATCCAAAGTCTGCTGTCCTTTACCACCCCACACATAAGGAAAGCATTACTGCAATCTGTAACCAAGGTGTCAGAACAGGGCTGTGGAGGGTAAATAGGCATGTCTATTTGAGCAAAGGTGGCAAGGGATAATAGAGTTAGGAACCAAGGCTGCAGACTAAACGAAGATGCAGCTTGCTTAGCAAATAAGGCACAGAGACAGTTTCARCTTAATTTAAAATCTGTCCAATAGCCTCTGCACAAATACTTAGGGATCAGAAGCTTCTGTTCCAGTCAAGTCTTCTTTCTCCTGCAGCAGCCAGTGACTGWCTGTCTTGGGAATTATTTCCTGATTGCTCTGGAAAAGGCCATTCCACAGTCAGGCAATAGCTCACTGCAATGAGCTGGTTTAGCTTGAGAAAACTGGTATGCAGGATTTAGAAAATCTGTGATGGAAATATGAAGTTCTAGGCAACAAATGAAAACACAGGGAAAATCAGTGTGAGTTGAAAAAAAAAAAGGAAGTTCATACTGATGCATAAGTCAGTAACTTTCCTTRTAATGTAACCAGATATCCTAGACAAAGGGAAAGCACTGAAACCAACRGTTAAGTTTTTCTTAAATCTGGCTAAAGAATTAAATATCTAATTAAGATTCTCAGTCAATGCTATCTTAATTGACTAATACATCATTCTGTTAACACTAATGGTAAATTAAATATGCTTGATCGATATTCAAACAATGAATTCTGGTTAATTGACATTGATCTTAATGGGCATTACTTTAAAATATTAGCTGATGCACATCCACAGCTGTAGGGATTACATATTACAATATTAATTTTCAGGATATCATTTGCAAGAAACATTAGTGAGTAGTTAGTGAGCTCTCCTTATATATGAAGAGAAATTGCAACCAGTCATCTCAGAAAATAAAATTAAATTAGCCCCTTACAAATAATATATTGTTTTCCTCATTACATTGTTTTTYCTTTTCTTTTAAAGTGACTACTCTGAAAAATTAAATACTTCTTAATCATAATTTACAAACTCTGATGAATTATGCTCACATGTAAAATAAATTAAATGGATTAATGATGAAAAACRACCACAGTAAAATGCAAGTAAGTACAGACAAAGAAAGCTGTAGACTGAGGAACTGAGATCAGATACCCAAACATTGGGTTCTAAAGACTCTTAATGCCTTCTGGAATGGAAGTTAGTAATTCAGGTTGGAATTTCCAAAAGGGAATAACCACAATTAATATCTTATTTTCTAGATGTTTGAGAAGAGTCAGCTTCAAGGAAAACAATATTCAATGGATGATCCCTAGCACTTTTCTGAAATCCCTAGCACTTTTCTGAAATCTCTATCACTTGTTATTTCCTTGTTAGGAAAGACAAAATTATCACTGATTTCTAGTTTAAATGTAGGTCTTGTTTCATGGAAGATGACTAACAGAATTATGGCCTGAGAAATCATTTGACATTTATTTGTAYYCTATTATTTAGATTACTKTAACAGGTAAATTTTAAGAGCTCACCATTATTTTAATTAATGTTTTAAACAATATCTTACACTCTTGTGAGGATCCTTTTATTGCACATATAGACATATACAGATATGTTAAGACTCATTAATTTGATAAAGAAATCATGTGCAGTGTTTCTGGGGATATCTCAAAAAGYCTCACAAAATAAGTGATAGTCCTAACAAAAATGAAAATTAGGAGCACTATTCAATTTGCAAAACAYGTTTTTCTATTAAGAAGTAATGAGTGAGCAGGAAACAACTGTATGAGAATTGAACCTAGAGTCAGCTGGCAAGTATTTGGCTAAATTAACTCCACTTTGTGCAGAGGATAAATCCATATTTGGGAATAAATTGAGCTAAAACAGCTGAAATTAAGAGAGGTTTTGCTAGCATAAGTGAAAGGAGACATTAGCAGAACCCCATTTGATACACTGAGAATTCAATTCACATTAGAGTACACTGGTTTTAATTTTCCCCTGAAGCACTGAGACATGTAACTGAAGTTAAATTGAAGTCTTCACAGAAATCCCACRTTGCAGCTCAGCAGATATAGGTACTTCTTATGGTAAAAAACACATTATCTTGRCTTCTTCATTTTCCTTTTTATTACCTCTTATCACAGCAACTTCAAACCAGCAGTAAGCCACGAGGTAGTGACACAGGAGACCTCCCATCTTGCCACAAATTTTAAATGTCATCTTTGACAACTCAGTTTGACTTCATCCAAATTGACCAAGTCAACTATGCAGCAAAATTTCAATTGATTGCAATGAGAAATAGGCTTCTAAAAATTCTTCTAGATCTGGGATCCCCAGCACAGGAAAGGCRTGGACCTGTTAGAGCCAGCAGCAGGATCACTAAGGTATCACAGGGTTAGAACACCTGTCCTATGAAGCTGAGAGAGCTGTGGCTCTTCATCCCAGAGAAGAGAAGTCTTTGGGGTGGCCTCTTTTCAGCCTTCTAGTATCTAAGGGGGACCTGCAAGCAAGACTGAGACAGACTTTTTACAAAGGTATGTAGTAATAGGATAAGGGAGAATAGTTTCAAACTGAGACTAGGTTTAGATTTACTATTAGGAAGAATTTTTTTTTTTTTTACGAGAGTGTGGTGAGGCCATTGAGCATGTTCCCAAGAGAATTTGTGGACGTCTCATCCCTGGAAGTGTTCAACGCCAGAATAAGTGAGGCTCTGGGCCACCTGATCTAGTGGAATTTTTTTCTGCCCATAGTAGTGAGGTTGGAACTAGATGATGGCTAAGATCCCTTCCAAACCAAACCATTCTGTTTTTATGATCTGACTCCAATATTGCTGTTATGCTTGTAGTCTGTGCTGCTCAAATCTGAATCCACATTAGTCTTCATAATATCCACATTACATTTGTTTGGGCTCTCAACTGCAGACCCATCAGCTGACTTTACAATCAAATAAAAATTTAAGCTCTAAAGTAGTTTAGAGAGTTGTGAGTTGTCCTGTGACATTTAACCTGTGTAGTTATTAAGAACAGGGATGCGCTATGTTCACTGAAAGTGGATTCATCTTCAATCCTTCCAAAGCTCTGTCAATCAGATAAAGATGTTGCCTACCTTCTCTTCTCTACTCTCACAGGATTTATGTCCTGCTTTGTTGTTAAGCACTATTCATTTGGGTTTGTTTTATTTTGAAGTTTTTTTTATGAAGTAGAGTTGATGATCTATTGATCATAATTCACTGAAATAAATTTATAGACATTCCCCTAATGAGCTTCAATTCTATTTATGTGAAAACTCTTTATGCTGTCAAAGATGTCTCTGACACCTGATACCCAGAGAATTACTACCTAGGAGCATCATGTTGCTCTATTAGTATAATATTATATTGTTGGTCAAAGGAAACTGAAGAGGAGAGCCATTTTAATGGATGCATAGAAGCCACTTTTAGCACAGGTCAGAAAAAATCAGCTCTTGATAAATGGAACTCTGAACTCRTTGTTATTCATCATATATCTAGAAGAGTATAAACACACATCAGTKGTGTTAGTTCCACTGAACACACAGGCAGGTRCAGCTCTGCACCTATGTTAGAAGAGCAGCTGAGCTTTTCATGRGTATAAATAATGTAAAAAAACCTAAGGGCTAAAGGCAGGTACAATCACCTCAAGGTGCCAGCCTCAGAAACTCAAACCTCAGCTCAAGCAAAGCTACCAAAGTTTGTTCAAAGTCTCAGCAAGAGTTGGGAACACAAGAAAGTAAACACACATAAGAACACATGCACACGTGGGCATAAAGATACACCCTATCTTGTTGGGCCTGAGAAGGGRAAAGGTTGCCAGAATAATGGTAGCTGCAAGTACCTGAGACAGATGGTATCTCAGAACAGCTAAAGCAACAATTAAAAGAAATGTAACAGAGCATCAGCTCTACATACACTCTGCAAAGTAATGAATGCTGTTGCAGAACTGCAGCTAATTAAAAGGAATTCAAAACCAGCTATATCTTGTTTTGTACCCAGCAATATGCTAAATATGGACACTGCTACACCAGATGAAGCAGAAAATGTCTACAGTAAAGGCTCCCAGGTCAATGCTTTGCAGGGAAATTACACTATCACAACAAAAAAATAATCTAGCACACACAATATGCATGTAATAAAAAAGATAAATGTAGCAAAAGCCATTCTGAGACAACTCTTTTCTGCAATTTTATTTTTTGGATTAAAACATTATCAAATCTTTCAAATTGCAGTGGTAAAATTATAGTAAAGAAAAGCACATAGCTTCAACCATTCATGGCTGACTTGATCTGACCTACTCACCAATGAGCATTGGTTTTAAGATTAAAAGAGCTGAAAATACTAAAGAATCCAAGACTTTTATTTCATAGTTTCATTAATACAACTATTTAGATGGAATTTGTATACTGAAATAATCTTGGAATTTGTCTTAGAGACATGTACGCTCAAGTGTTGTGACAGATTTCATAGAAGAAAGAGACAACCTGAAGTGCTTACCTGGCAATTC
>CADDXX010000011.1:2435905-2469080 GCA_902810485.1 Alauda arvensis | reverse complement strand
TTTTCATTTGAGTATAAAACCAGCTGTGATAACTGGTGTAGTTAAGACTCCTGACTATAGTTAAGAGAAGTGAATTTTATGTTTGGCATGTGTTCTCTTTGCACATCTGACTGCGTTTTTCCAGCACTGTTGAGTAGCAGTAGTCATGGCTTGGTCTCTCTTACTAGCAGCTACCAACACCATTCAGACACAACAGAGAGATCCAAGGGTGATGACTTTTCTTAACTTTGCTAGTCACATGTGTAAAAAAGTTTATGATTGTTTATCAAAAAAAGATTTTGAAACATAAATAATCATACTGAACTGGATCCAGAATTTCCCTTGCATGTCTGCTTTGTTTTTCTTATTGTGTCCTCTGTGTGGCAAACCCACCACCCATACAGTAGTGTGTCCACACTATTTTGCACATGTGAAGTGTTTGTTATCCTTGAAATAAAGCTCAAATAAAAATATAAACAAGATCAGTCCCTTAAAACTATGACAAAGAAGAAAAAAAGTAATAACAACATGAAAGAAAATTTAAAACTCCTTAAACTGGAATGTCTAATTAACCAATTGCCCTTTTTTATTTGGAATGGGATTGAGTGAAGAAAAAATTTTCAGATGGCACAAAAAATTGCTGATGATATTATGATCGATAACAGTTTTTTCTGCTATCAACAGAGCTGTACTTAAATTAAGAAAAATCCATGAAAAGAAAAAAGTAAAATCAAAAATGTAATAGAACTAAAGAACTTAGACTAGCATCTATTTGTATCAAAAGTTTGATATTTGCACCAGAAAGATCAATTTCTAACCAATTTGAATTGCCTTAGGAACTCAGGATTCCCTTATTCACAAGCACAAATTTGTTTCACTTGGTTTGTTGCCTTCATAGGAGTTGATAAAAACTTTATTTAATCAAACTGAGGACCTCACCAAATCCAGCCCTTCAAACCCTTTTGAACTTTATGTTCAACTCCAAATACTGTTGTCAGGCCTTATCACAGATATTTCTTATTATTCATTATATTTGTTATAGGATTAACCTGCAGGATTAGTTACAGTGCAGAAACATTGAGAAACACATAATACCTCTCTGAAAAATAAAGAAAACTCAGGAAAAACTCAGTTTGAAAATGGATCTATGAAAAATAAGCAGACAAAATGGGAGGGGATGTGCTCTATCACTTTATTGTTTTATTACAGGTAAATGTGTTGGATATAGGGGTCCTTCCTTATCTGCCCTGCCCTGCCCTGCCCTGCAATTACTCTTCATCTTACAAAACCCCTTTCGGTATTGTCTCTCATTTTTCTTTGCTGCAAGTATATTTCCTTCTTAGGAATTTCCCCTTGGCTCCTGCTAAAAAGTTCCCAAAAGTATTCTATCTAATCTGCTTGGAACGACACGAAAGTTGTAAACTCTACCTCTCTCCCTCTATTTCAAAGTATTCTTTGCAGAATTCTTGGAAATTAAACAGCATATTTTCTTTTTAAGTAACGTCTATTGTTTTGGGATTAAATTAATGATTTGATAATGTTGTTTGTAAGAAATGTGGCTGATATAAAAGGCTGAATCCCAGACAAATATTTTCACATTTTCTTGTATATGAATCAGTGATATTTGAGTTCAAGTATGGAGTGGTGTACAAAGACTGTAATAGGAACAATCAATCTGTAGTCTCATCATGAGGGCAACCTGGCATCATTCATGGCTGCTGCATGATTAAACATGSAAATTGTATGCTCTACTCTTTATTATCATTCTCTTGAGACTTCCCCAATGTTGAAAAAATACACAAAAAGTTTTGCCAATGGGCTTAGAATCACTGAATTCATATGAATTGAGCAAATTGACTAGGAGTGACTTCAGTATTGACCAGTACTTCATTAATTTCTCCCTTTGATTATTTCTTGAAAAGTAACCAGAAAAAAAGAGGTCAGTRTAGTGTACAAAGTAATTAAAATGGAATCACGATTCATTAAATAAATGAAATTTGCACTTGAGAGAGAGATAGTGCCATAGACAGGATGCTTACCTAATGTGTCAAATCCTGTGAGCTTAATTCTGTGATGCAATTTGGAGATTCTGAAGTAGCCCCATTGAGTTTCTGAGTTTATTCTGAGTCTCCTATAACGTCTGTGGGGAGCAGATTTGTGTGTTCAGGTGCCCTGATTTAGTGGCACTCAATTTTACATTTCTTAGAGATGGCCAGAACAATGGGTTCTTTGCCACTGCTTCATATACACATAATTCTTTTYTAATATGCATCATCTGTTTTCCTCATATTATCCTGCCTCAAGTTCACCCAAAAAGTGAAGCATTCATGTCTATCATTCCTCACAGAACAAATGGAATAGTCTTTTAATCAGTKACAACCCAAGACTGATTTTCTTCATAATGCCTATTGCAAATTTTAATCTTTYCTGTCCTGAGAAGCCACAAAGGAATTTAAAATGTCTTTAGAGAAGCACCAGAATTCTGCAAGAACATTTGGCGCTTCTGCAGCTGCTATACATACTTAGTTCCCTCTCTCAAAACAAAAGAAACATGGTATGGGATGTTCAGGGGATGCTTCCTCTGACAGGCTTTGGGGATGGGGATACCTCCTGATCACTGTAGCCTGCTTAAAGTTCTCTGTCCCAAGATAATGGATGTGTTTTCTTGTCATTTGTGGGTTCAGASAGCAGCAAAGTTGAGCATGTAACCTGAGCACAGATAAACACAGGACACAGGCACACAGACAACTCCTCAGACCACCAACGACAAGGTGCTGCCTTTGACAGCACCCACATAAACATTACAAGGTCTCATTAAGCCTAGACATACGGGCATATATAGACACAGAGACAGTCAAGCTCCCTTCCTCTTCTCCAGCTGCTTAGGACTGAAGGTCAGGCTCCCAAGCATTCACACATGGGGAGGGCCTCTCTRCCTCTAGGGCAGCCCTGCTTGATCCCAGGTGATCTGACTCTCTATGTAGCTCTCTTACCAGTTGGTCCAGCACGAGGTTTGCAGGTGAATTACACACACATACTCCCATGCACACCAGGTTTGAGGAAGATGCAAAGACTCTGGTAACCTCTAGCAGCCACCACCATGTACACACGCTGTAACCCACAGTTCTGCTCCAGTTGCTGTTGCTGAACMTCCCCCTCACTTTGTTCACTCCAATTTCCCCAGTAGTTGCACCAGTCCCACCCAAGTGGCTGGAGCTGAGACCTCCACTAGCTTCAGAAGTAACACCCCTGGCCACAGGGCACCCTGGTTGCTAGCAGCAAATCCACTCACATAGGTCTCACCAATAGCAGGCATTCAGTCCTCACAGCCCTTAATACAGAAAACAGAGAGGGAGATTACACAGAAGTTTTTAAGAAATGATTCCATAAGAAAATAGGACAGACTGGGGTTATCCAATACAAAGCGTAGTCAGAGAAGTATACTACCCAGCCCCAGTTTAGACATGCCAAGCCCCTTTTATATGCCTTTCTGCTAAATTTCCTCTTTGTTCCACCCCATCCCTTCCCCTTAAGTGATCTCTYAGAAGTTTTACGTTCTCCCACAAGCTGCTCTTGGATATCTCAAATCATCATGTTCCTTGCRTTTCTCCCTTCATATCAGTACAAGTTTCAGGTTGTTCCTCTTCAATGCTGTACCTGCAATTTCTTGGTGGCCCAACAATTGCCCACATACCAGTTACCCCTTCACTTTTGATCCTCTTTTGCAYTGAAAAGTTTCCTGACTGCATGTCCTTAACAACACAGGTGCTCTCAACCTACACATGTTTTTACCAACTTGGGTGAGCCAAGGCAAGAAACTGTTTCTGAATTTATTCTGAGTTTCCCATGGATAGCCCATGGAATTCCAAGGGCCAGCTGGTTACTCAAAAAGAAAGAATATCTATTCCAAAAGAAAGAATTGTATTTCAAGAAAACAAGATACTGAGAACACCATATTTTCCATTTCCTAATCCCAGCTGTCATGAAAAGTAAGCAAAATATTTATTATGCTGATGAAATAACAAGTATTTTTATAACACAAGAAACTTCTGGAGACATCTTCAAGTACAGTTTCATTATCAACCAAAAACTCCCTGCTAAGCACAAGGACACTGTATAGTGCTGAAATAAAACCATTATTCTGTCATATTTGATACAATCCTAAGTTTATGTGGCAGTGTTCTTGTTTTTAATGTGGATAAATGTCCCATGGTAGACAGTAATGCATAATTGATAAGTACATGTAAATAGTTACAACAGAAACAAGTGAGCTCTTCCCTACAGGGGATTTTTTTTTTGTCTATACCTTAGGAGGTAAAGAAATATGAAATCTCTCTGTATGAATAAATTTCTAAAAACAGCTTCRTACTTAAAGACGAACAACTGAAGCAATACAAACTTTAACTTAAGGGACATATCAAATAAAATTTATGTCAGAGACTAAAATTCTCTTTAAAAAATCTTATTTGAACACTTGCTTGTGRTACTTGTTATTTCATATATATAGATAAGGGACAGCACAGAAAAAAATATGTAACAAAAATAAACAAAAATAAAGGCAACATTCTTGAACACCAGCAATTTGCTTATTAAACAGCAGAAAAATCTTAATTCTTTGTRGAGTCTAAAATCTTCTTCCTTTCGTAAATGGAAATGAGAAATAAATGTGGTTAGGACTTTCTATTGTTGGTTCTTCAATTTTTGTTTAATTATATACTAGCAATTAATTTTAAGAAGTCTTTATGAATTTTGGATAAGAGTCCATGGTTGCCCAAAATCAATCTCACAACTTATCTTMATTTAAATGTGTGCAAGACTCAGTTTAGTAGATATTTGTGTACATCCCATCATCTGTATTTACAGTTAATAACATTTGGATTTTTAGTGAAAAGGAAGTTCCGATGCAGATACAAGTCCTCAGAAACAGCTTTAAGTGYAACAACCACAGGCAGTCTGTTGGTTTATTAAATGTTATAAAAATGCATGCTCTGATTAATCTGTCTACTGTAAGTTGTTCCCTTTTTGATCCCTTGACTTCTACAACTTCCTCAGGCTTGATTAGGCTCAGACCAACCCACTGAAGCAGGCAGCTACCATGCTCACAGGTCATCAGTCCAGAGACAGCCCTGAAGACATTGCAAAGTGAAGAGGATCCTGCATTTAGAAGAGGAGAGATGCAGGACAAACTCAGCATGCTGTGCCTCTGGAACTGCAGAAAATAAACATGGAGACCATTTATAGAGCAGAGAAAAGGCTGATATCACAATGACCTGGGAAACATGGTCCTGTCATCAAAAGTGAAAGAAAACATACAAGGAAGGAGGAAATTACAGTACAAGCTGTGTAACCCTGAAGCAGGGCATTTGGCCTTGCATCCCAAGTGGTATTGTCTGAATACTCTGAGAACATCTTAAAGGACAACAGAACATCTCTATTGTGGGTAGCCAGACTCATGCTAAAAAGGAAGAGCTACTCCTTGTCATAGGAAAAAGCTAAGTGAATTATTCAGAGTGGAAAATGAGAGACAAACTTGCTACAGAAGTCTACATCAACTTCCTTATAATGAAGCAAAGGAAGTAATATATGGAGACAAGAAAACARCTGTAGATAAATGATCCAAAATTTCATTTCTCTAAAATCTAATCAAAACRTTTCATATTTATCTTACAATAAAGATTTTTCATATTGGTGTAGTTTGTGTCAGATGGAACTGAATTGCCAGGCTGCCCTGAAGTTATTTTCAGACAAATCAGCACTAGCAGGAACAGYAGCACTGATAACTTCACAAAGTAGGTTTGACTTGTTTTATAGCYCAGTTTGGCAGGTTTAAATGTGAAAGCAGTCATTCATGAGTTAGCATTTTGAGGGTATGTCTCTCTGATGCAGTCAGTGCTGAGCAAAACTGATAACCAGGGCATGTAGAGTCATGAGAGGTAACAAACATCAGCTTGGGAAAAGTGCCATGTTAACATTTGTCCAGTGATGCAGCACTGGAGTTGGGCTCTTTCCAACAATTTTTCCTGAACTGTGTCATGGACACGCAATGGCCCATCTGTAACATAAAAATTCGGTATAAACCCTATTTTGTGATTTTTTGATACTTTGTTGCTATTTGGTGCTTTTCCTCCATTTCCCAGTATTGGAGCCAGATTATTTCTTGACAATGTCACATTTCACTTCTTGAAACAGTAATTAATGAACCTTTTGTTTGCTCAAGAGGCTACATCATTAGATAAAGAGAAACTAAACTTTTTTTGTTTAAAAACAAATCTAATGATTTTAGGTTGATTTCATAATTTTCAAGAAGGTGTTTTGATTTAAATGACTATCTAGATTTGGCATTATTTTTCCTCTGTTATCAGACTGTGTTTCAAAGTTTATTCTTATGTTAATATGTAGTCATTTGTTGATGTTTTTATTGTTGCTGAACTGGGCTTAGGTTGTTTGTTTTTTTTTTTAATCCTGGTGTCATATTATTATTTATACAGTTAAATCTACAACAAAAACTGAAGAGCTACTATTGACAAAGTTTGTAATGAACCTAATGTTACTGAAGGTCAGTCCAGTCATTCTGATCATCAAGTTCAGAATTATGCCCTCAGAGAACCCCTAGAGAATATGGATAGTTAAGGAAAAAGTCACAAAGGATTAATCAGAGAAGCAAAAGTAAAAACCTGAAGTTAAGGAAGCATGGAAAGGCTAAGCCTAGAGACAAATGAAAAAGGAATGGGAGGAGGCAAGTCTACAGTGAAAAGAAAAACAAAATCATAGCCAGAAAATAATGATGTAGAAAATGGCATGTTGCTGGCATACTGCTCTAACTGTAGTATGACTCTTTCAGAAAACTCCCTCGTACTGACTTGAAGCTTATGGCAAAACCTTTTAGGGTTTCTCAGTTATGAAAACACCACTTGTGCATTTGCAGGTAAAGCTGAATCCTATTTCTACTTCACTCAAGAAGTCAGCCTTCAAAGAATTTATTGTACCATCTACAAACTAACAGCATGTAGAAATGGAAATTATCTGAATTTTCTTCTTTGTGAACTAGAGGTATTAGAAACAGGAATGAGAGAAACCGGATCAATAGTAATTTGCCAGAAAAACAGGAAGGATTTTGAATGTTTTTTTACACTATTTAATTTTCCTTGCTGTTACTTAAACTTTTCCTTTTAACTTTCATATTTTCCTCTAAATTTAACAATAATTTTCCATTAAACTCTAAATTCTCTGGGATTGTAGTTTCTGCCATTGGATACTGTCATTTGTAGTGGTGATACTAGTGATGGTAATGGTAGTAATAGTATCTAAATATTTTTACAACAGAGGTTCAAATCCAGAACCAATTTTAAYATCTTTTGCCTTCAGATATTTGAAAATACTAAATTTAACAAAGTGAAGATAATTAGCAGTCATTTAAAGAGCTGATACCACTGTGTTCTCTTTCTTCAGAAGCTAGCACTGACTGATTTTCCAGTTTGTCATAGGGACAAATAAAACATATAGTTTAATAATACTGCCAAACACTGGGAAAAAAAAATCCCTAACACTGASTTAAATGCATGGGATACCTAGATCTATTTTTATATTTGTCTTCTTTTTCCTGTTTTTTATCAAGTATGGTCACACCCACATGACACAGAAAGATTATGATATTTTTTTTTCTTCTTACTGGAGGGAGCTGGAATTGTCATAAAGTTCATGTGGATGTCAGGTTATAGGTAAACATAAAAAATACTGAGAAAATTGACAATATGAACCAGTGAATCCACTGGGCAGCTTGAACCATTTAGGTTTTGTAGCTATAATCTGAAATTATTTGTCTGTGGGAGGACCACAAGGGAAGGACTCAGAGATGCCACGGTGCTCTCACCTCACCAAGGAACCTGGTGCTGGCTGCAGCCTTTTGCCCACACCAGGTGCTCTTCAAAGGCTGGTGGCCAAACCACAGCAACCTCCTGCCCTGCTTTCAGAGCTSTGGGACTGAGTATTGCTCCCAGATTCAAGCACATTATTTCTTTGRCATTTAGCACCAACTGAATCATATTAAGCTGGGCAGAGGAAACCAATGCAGCACAGCTTATTCTTGTCAGATAATCAGAGGCCTTTTCTCAAACTGCTCCAAACCCCAAAACACTGCCACACCAAMCTGCTTACGAATAGAATACTTTCTGATTGATGGCAGCTCTTCTGATGAACTGTTAGAGCCAGAGGTTCTGCCCTTTTTTCCACTTTCTTTCTCCTAAGCCATCTGTCCACCCATGCCTTGCCCAAATACCACCCATATACCATACAAAGCTGTGATTCTTTCATGCTGTATCTTGTCTGATCTTTGTGCTGTATCTGCTCTAATTCCAGAACTGCTTCTGTTCTGTTCTTTCCATTCATTCACTAATTTCCCAGAAAGGTGACCCRTGTGATATTTTCCAGGMTTTTTGCATCATTGAATCCATTCTCTGTCAATAGACAAAACATGCATAATGTTGCCAAAATACCAAGTGCCGGTGAGACATGCCAGATCTAAATGTAGCTGTTTGTAATACTCAGAAAAAATTTATCTGAGTGAACCTTATGATAAATGTGTGCTCCTCTGTGCCATTCTGCCTGGTAAGATGCAGGCAGAAACAGTGCTTCCTATCACAGTGTCTCATATATAATCCCTTGACAGTAACAAGCTGTAARCTCAAAAAGGCAAATTTCCTTCCTTACTGGTAATATACACCAAGTCTCATGGCTTTTACTCTTCCATTTAATTTTTTTTCTTATAAATTAGTGTTCAGGTATATTTGTATTCTTTAGGGGTAGATTAGTTTGAAAGCTGGGCTCATCAGCAGGACCAAAGAAGCGGTTTACGTGCACAGACCTAGGAAGCCTGGAAGGCAGGTACATGAAATCATTGATGCATGGGAACCAAAGATCCTGGGTATGTCATTGCAAAGCCAGGCTGACAAGAAGACTCATAAGATGAACTTGCAATGGATAGAYAGTCACATCGATGCACATCACCGCATTGATAGCTCATAATTTGATAAAGGTAAATCCTAGGAGGTCTCACATGATTGGAAACCCATGCTGACATTGCCTAAGTAAAAAATGTCTTCTAATGTCTTCAATTGCAGATATAGGCACTGGACCTAAAAAGTCTCTGTCATTGCAGTGGTTGTTCCACAGGTGGGAAAGAATAATAAKAAAAAAATATTAAGGAGGCATGATATTGTCCAAAAGAAATAAAGCAGAAAACTTGCACCYGAGCAACTGAATAATATAATTTTGAAAGGTCTCAATGTAGGACTTGTAAAAGAACTTGGAGATGGAAATCTTTTTTATAACTGCTGTCATTTGGCTCARTTAATAGCTAGGATGGAAACTGGGGGCTCAAGGGACCACCATGAAAATGTGGAAAAATGTGTTATTGATCTGGCAATGCTTCTCACTAAGAAGAAGAGTTTAATGCATTGATATAGCCATAAGAAAAGGACACTGGTTTTTTTAAACCTGCACTGCACCTGACAGGATGGCAATTTAAGAAACAGGAATCAGCAATGATTAACATCTCTTTAAGCCACTTTTCAATATGTATCCTCTGCATGAAATCATGTGAATGAAATAGATTTTTATGAACTGTATAAAACCACAAAAAATTGTACAACTATGATCACGTGCTCAATAGACGGAAATTCCCATTTCAAGTACTCTCTTCTATTTCTGGTTTTAATTATTTTTCAAGAACAGAGAGGATACAGGGGAATCAGTGAAGTTGGCATTTATAGTTATGCTCACACACTTTTCTTTCTAAAAGAGAGACTAGACCAACAGAGACCTGAAAATCATATCTAAGTCAAGGGAGAATAAAATACTCCTTTCTCATTATTTCTTCTGAAGAGAATTTCTTCAGAAGTAATGATGAGGCTGTTAGAATGAATTCTTTCAAGCTGGGGAACAGCAGATTTCCTATCAGCACTTRTATCCTGCTTAATTTTACTTTAACTACTTAATCTGGAGTGGTGAGGTTTACTTCCAAAGTGGTAAAAAAGATTAAATATCAAAGTTGTTTTTCTCTGATGAAAGTCAAGCAGCATTCACTGGCAAATTGATTCCTGCCCAGAAAGAAGGATGGTGTCAAAGCAGGGAAATCTACACCAAGCTGACATAATGTTTCCACCCTTTTTGGATGAATGCTGCTCACCTCCCATGATGCACATTYACCTGTACCTAAAGGCACAGACTATTCTTCCTGAATATGGATTTACTTTCATTTGCAATCTGATATAAAAATCACACTGAATCACAAAGATCAAACACTCTTTTCACTGTGTCTTATGACTGCATGTTTGAACTACTGAGCCAGGCTGGGCTGGGCTGTCCCAGGTCCTGAACTGCTCCTGTTCTCTCCAGGAAGAATGGTGTCTTCATCTGTTTGGTTTTTGGCTCCAGAGAGACTCCATTTAATATTAAGGTGCCTGAAATATAGATGCATGGCTTCAAAMCACAGATTGCAGTGCTGTAACCCTTGGTGGCTGTTTCTGCCAGACTGAAGAAGAAGGCAATGGGGAAAACATAAAGAATCTTCCTGGTCTTTGTGCTTCCAGTAGAAGAGCAAAGCATTAAATACAGCATCTGTGTTGATGAAACCTTGAGACTTCTAGCATCTATAGTGGGATAATACATTTAATAAAAGCAAATTGGGAGGTAAGGCTCTACTTTCCCAATACATGGCAGGGTAGGGGTGTTGCTGTATGTATCTATTCATACTGAGGTTTGTAGGATTTTCAACAGAAAATTCCCCTTACAAGATTSGTTCTTTGAGCTGCCAATGCACAGCCTGTCCCATAATGTGCCTGTTTCTGGTATGTAGGAAGGTGGAAAAGAGTTTTCTGTGATWTTTTACTAAGCTTAAAATTGTTGTTTAAAAACCAGTCTGAAGACATTTCTAAACAAAAAAATACATACCATGCATTTGGAAAACAACTTTGAAGTGTTTCTCTATCCCAGTACTTTCTTGTAAACAAAACCACTTGCACAACACAGAATTAGGTTTTAAAAGTTTCAGTGTCATTTTCATTTTATATAAGATGCTTCTCATGGGGACATCTTTAAAACCACTCTATCAATCTCTGTCAGTTTCTCAGAGCAGTCATTAGTGAAATGTCACCTTCTAAGTTCTTCACGCTGGGAGTTTAGACAGCTTCAGCTTTGAAAAAATAAAAACTTGAAGATAACATAATTGGTACACTTAGTTAAATTCACTTAAAGGTAGAATCATGACCRAAGAGAGAGTAATAAGCATGTTAAATTACTGTAAGTATGGGGATGAGGGTGGAATTGYTTTTGTTTCTTTAAACAACTTCAATATTTGACTATTTCATTTTCCCAATGGCCACTTTTAAACTTCTGCTGAATTTTAAGTAAATAGTCCCACATTATGCAGTGTCTGAGGTCTCTGTTCTCCCTGTAAGGCATTTAGATGTAATTAGCCAAGAGATTCTTGTGTAAGGTCCCCACGAAAAAGAGCAGGCCTCAGAATGAAGTATTTTCTAGTGGAAACATAATTAGGCAGCTTTGAGCAAGAGAGTGTCTAGGGGAGAACATCACCAATTGAGAGTCTGTATGTTCAGCAAAAAATACCTGGATATTTCTGAGGCACAGAACCTGGAAACCCRAATCAAATGGATATTCTGACAAATTAGAAATGTTTAACTGATTTTCATGCTCTCTTATAGCCCTTGGATTCTCTAGTCATCCATGGAAAAAATGAAAATCATACCCAGTTAATCTAGCATAGAATCAGACAGCTAAGGAATCTTTTGACAGTGTTACCAGGGCCTGTAACATCCTGAATCAGCTTTTGAGCATGCATCTGACACATTCTCCATCCTACAAAAAGCAGAAATACTGCCTCACCTTTACTTGTGTCTGAAGACAAAGAAAACCAATACAAAAGAATTTCTTCTTAAGACTGGGCAACCAATTCATTTATTAGTGTGTTTACATAGGTGTTACCTTCACTTGGTAGCTTGACATCACCAAAGCAGCTGGGCAGARCTCTCTTGTGTCTCTGGAGCACTAAACAGCACAGCCTGGGGGCAAAAGCTTGGGCATGAACAGCTGTGTGAGTAGATGCATCTATTCCTGCAAAGGGCAAAGGGCTGTGCCTGCCATGAGGAGTTGCTTCCAGGATTAAGAGKTCAGGGAAACTTCCTGGTCTTTCATGTCACAGCTTTATAATTAAGTAGGTAAAGTTCATTCTGCTATGTGCCTATGTACTTTTGGTAATCTGACTGATGTAATAATGGGTAATGGGAGGTATGCAAGGAGATGAAGATTAAAAGACAGCACCTCTRTATTCAACAGCAGAAAAGTTAATGAAATAAGAGTTTTAGATTTCCAAATGCCTTCTTTTCTGTGTAACTGAGCTTTCAGGAATTAACTTCTCCAATTTCATATTGTCTTATATTTTTACCTCTTCTGTTTCTGTTTAAACTGAAATTCTGATGCAGCTGATTAAGTCATCAACTTTGTCTGCTGGCTTCTGGGAAGAGCCGTGGTACAGGATTTAATAATAGATATGATGACACCTAGTGGTAGTAGGAAATACTTAGCCATAAAATAAAGACAAAATGTAATGTGGTTCAAATACCTACACATAAAACAATTGAAAACGTTGTCTCTGGTTATTCTTCACTCATTTTAATAGAAAAAAAAAGTGCAGTGATCTCTCTACATTTTCATTTTAATGGGGAGAAAACAACAAATAAAACATCGTCTCAGTATAGAAAATAAAATGCTTTGATTGAGATTCCTGTTTGCTTCCAGGTCACAATGACCTCTCAAAAAAAGGTTCTAAAGAAAAACAGTTATCACCATATGTAGCCTTATCTCTCTGATGAGATATCAAGGCTTAACTGTCTTTCTTTCCTAAGGAAGTTAGTTCCACAGTGATAAATAAAGATTACAGAACTTCCTCCTCTCTGATAAGTTACRTTACAGAAAACAAAAAAGACTTAGCAAGGGATTTCAAAGTTCTCTTTTATTTTTGTAACTTTAATTCTGAATATCATCAGACTACTTGTTGCTTACAGTGCCAGCATAAACATGTACCTAATATTTAACTTCCCTAATTTTTCAAGGAGATAATTAATAGGAAGTAATTAATAGATTACCAGAAATAAACTAACATAACTTCTGGTATTCAATGATTTTAAATGTAAAKCAATTATCAAATGGATCAACACTTAAACATATAGGACTCTCAGATATCTCTGTATTTTCTCTCAACATAAAATACATACAATTCCATGTAGCAAATAGCAGCTGGAATGTGAAAGGAAATGCAAATTACCATGGTGTTTCTAACTCTGTAGTCTTAGAACTCTGCCAGCTTTATATTCTTGGTTTTCCAAGTGTATTACAAATGAAAATGTCCAAAAAGATGCCCTCCCTTTCTCATCCTTCTCCCATTTGCTGGTGACACCTCTATTCTCAATAGGTAACTAAGATACCTTGCTTTGCCTATTCTGACCTTCTCTTCCTGTGTGCATTCATTGTGCTTTAACCTCAAAGGAGTCTGGCATTTGTTAAGAGAAACAACAAAAAAAATGAAAAGGGAAAACCAAGGTATTCTGGCAGAAGGTGAGAGGTTATTAATGAAACAATGAAATAAAGAATGAGTTATAAAATAAGGGATTAATGCATAATTCCCATTTATGGAGTTTCACTGTATTTTATGTGATCAGAAGGCAACCAAGCATAAAGAAATATCAATAAGTCCCCTCTTTGCATGGTGTATTTTTAATTAGATGGTAGATAATAAATCTGAGTTCATCCTAAAACCAGTAGAAAATAAGTTTCCTAAAAATATGRAGGAAGGTATGACATGATAATATTTAGTGCAAAGGTTCTGCAATGGATTGTGAAGTCTGACAAGAAATACACCATACTTTTCACAGGATGGTGCCACAGGCTCATACAGCCCAGGAAAAGGTGATGCTTCTCTGCACTGCTGTCATCTTGCCTTTGTTGTTTTTAGAGTACAAATCATTAGCAATTTTCTCCTGTAGACAAAGATAATTTTAATCCTCTCATTGTTTTCCCATACATATCAATGTACAAAAGACAGAAACAAAACTATAAAAAGACATGGCAATGACATAAAAATTTGCAGAGACAAAAGTGACATTGTCAAAGTCAATATTGGGCTCCATTTCCCTCTAAGTTTATACAAAAGTTATCTTTTCAACAAGAAGAAATACAATACTTTCAGATCTTGAAAAAAATATACACTGAAATGTTTATGTTTTCAAAAAGCCTGGTAATTTCTTTGTAGAACTCTCGTTTGTTTGAATTATAGGTACAGTCTWGTCTAGACACATTCCTCAATGAAGTAAATAACCAATCCTTAGTTCCAGGGTAATGATTTTACCCAGCAGAAAAAGCTAAAACCCTATTCACTTTCTCCAGTCTCTAKTGCAGCTGCATCATGCAGAGATAATATATTTATGGAAGAACACCGTTATGTACCTTGAAAACAGCAAGGAAGTGAGAGTAGAAATGCTAATACTGAGAGTTAGGAGTCTAAAACACCAGTACCATATGGACTGTTACGAAGACAATAATTCCAGCAAGACCCAGAACAGTGCTAATAGCAGAGATTTCTTCAGGAATTCAGCAGAAGGTATTAGGAGCACCTTCCAGGCAAACTTTGCAGTGCCAGGCACAATATATTCTTAGGAGCCTGACAACAGGAACAGGAAATAATGTTTATTTACACATTAATACCTTACCTAGATTTCTGTATGAGTTAAGTGTATGCAGCTACASTAAATTGAAGTCATTACAATGACTAATTTTAAATTGAGACACAGAGATACACTGCATCAGCACCTGTATTTTGAGAGTAGAGAGGCCTCACAGCTGGCAAGTGTCACAAGGCAATATACTTTACAGAAGGTTTTGGCAAAGGAAAGCACAAAGTCCTGAAGAGAAASAGTTCTTGTTTCCATGGCCACCAAGCTGGGGAAAAGGGGGTTAAATCTCTTCTGTGTGTCTATCTACAGATATTGATAGAAATACAGATATAGATGTAGATAAATTTGAAAGGATACTGGCATTGATTATTTAATAATAGAAGAAACAAGTCATCTTTTCAGCCCTATCACCCAATAACATCCACCCCCCAAAACAAGACAGAGTCACTTCTGTCAGTGAACTACAGAGAGTACTCACTGGCTGGCCTGTCCTCMCTGACACAAAGGACAGACTGAACTGATAGTTGTTTTATATATTTAACTTCCATGACTCATCATGTGGAAGGACAGGATGCAAGAGAGGGCTGCAGTATAAAACTTAAAGCCAAAACTTTGCATTCACAAGAAAAGCTTCATTAGAAATTAGCTGGAATTTAGCTATCAAAGCTCCAGGTCAGGAATATAAAGACTATGTGTTTACTTATAAATATTTGGATCTCTCTATTGAATTAAGTTAGCCATAGGCTGCTTTTACTTAACCAAACCTGTATGGTACAGTAAAATTGGAGCAGTCAGATATCCTGAAATTCTTTTGTCATTTTATAYACAAAACCAAAAGTATGTTTAGTGTTTCTTATTTGTCTGTTATTTGCAGTAAATTAATGAAATGCAAATGACACTCAGGCAAATTTCTTCATTMTTATAATTAGTTTCTCAAAGTATCAGTTAGGTAGATGCTTTCAAAGTTTTATGTTGCAGCTTAATAAATAAAACTGGTAAGACCACTGATGACATTGCAAGCAATAAGAAARATAAAATCTTTCCTATTTAATGAGAATAGTTTTCAATTAAATAAATTAAACTAAAGTGAGAGATACTGGTTTTAAATCTATTAATATTGATATTGATAATTATAATCTATGAATTACATATTCCTTTGGATTGTTAACTGCATATTCCAAGTATATTTATTTTATTGAGGGAAATGGAAGCAGGCCTTTTAAAGGCATTAATTTAGGAACACAAAATGTTCAGTTGGAAACGCATTTGTTTACATTTTTGTTTGCCAGCTTTTTCCCATTAATGAGYTGAAGTGTTTTCAGATTGGTTTTATGGGAAATTTCAATAGTGTTTATAAACATATCRTATTTAAAAGGGAGCAGGATGTGTGAAAGTGAGAATGTGCCSATTCTGCATTTTCCTTTTCTCCTTGTCCATTTCCATCWACTTTTAGCACTGTCCATCTCTTGCTCTGAATCCCTTGTAAGAACATGTACTCCTCTCACAGAATGGCTCCCAGAGGTAATTTTAACACCCTTATTTATATTTCAGAGGTTTGCATATCTCATTTCTACAAAACAATACTACAGKATGATGGAAATCTTTGAATGGGCTCCAGCCAAACAGAAATCYCAAAGATAAAAAATCAGCTTAGAAACTACCATTTGTCACCCATCTGCATCTCAAAAGAGCCATGTGCTTAAAAAAGCAGTATTTCTTCAATTGCAGATTGAAGTAGAAAGAAGGAAATGAAGAAGATTCCTCAYAGGATATCACTAGAGTAAAATCAAAGTCAGAATCTTGAAAATAAATATCTCAGGAAACAATTGGGAGTTTGTGGCAGAAGCAGTAAATTCAGTGAAGTACATGGGGAATAATTCTAAAGACTTTTCCTGATCCATTGATACAAAAAATAACACTTTTTCTCCTGTCACTGTCAGTAAGGGTACATTATGGAAATTTAGAGTTGCATAAAAGATAGATTTGTGGTAATTATAATCTCTGGTGATGTTTGAAAACAATGATTTTTTATGTTTAATTGACATTTGCTGGAAAGGYAACAAAACCAGAAGATATTTCACAGTACCACCTATCTTTTATCAGATCACTCAGTTTCCTCTGATTATTTTTGCATTTCCAGTGCCCAGAAGTGAAACAATCAGCAGCAAGTGAACACAAGGCCTTAATTTTAATCAAGACCACAAATGCAGTACATAAATGACACCTACTGAAACTACCTAGTCTGTTGGGCTGGGAAGGCTGCTTCCTACCCCACAAATAAAGAATGCCCAGAGCAGTGCACCATAGTGTGCCACACGAAATACTTTGGTCYCCTTCTGCAAGCATCATTCCWTAGATGCAAATATCCTTTGCTGTAGTTACRGGAACATGAAGTACACAGTGGGTTGATTAAGTTTTCAGTAGGACTAGTGGCATACATATCTCACATATGACAACAACACATCATAATTCACATTTATATCAGAACTTTGYTTTCAACCTCTAGTCCTCAGGCCTAAAGCACTGGCAGGCTGGTCTATAAGGAATTGAGAAACACAAGTCTAGGCTTAAATTGAATAGACCTACATTAAAACTTCCACTGGGAAGTGCTTCTATGTCCACAGATTAAATGAAAGCTTCATAATGACTGGTCTGCTCAGGTAAAAACACAACAAATAAAATCACAAGTGTAAAACAAAAACAGGGTTGCACAAAGGGATATAAAATGCTGTTCATATGACAAATGACAGATTCAAGGGCCTGATGTTTGATATTTACATGCACTTTCTGTATAGCACCAACTAGACTGCCTCATAATTAAAGACAACTCCCATGAGGTAGAAAGTAATTGCTCATTTGTAAATGAGGTACTTCTGGATCAAGAAGTGATTAAAATATTTATATTGCACAGCTTGTTCAATTCACTCATATAATCAGATTAATTTACTTTAATTCACCATGCATCAACATTTACATGGTTTTTATCAAAAAATGGTACTTGGAATAAAATAACTTTTTATTACCTATTTTGCAGCCTAATAATATCAGTGTGTGGGGTGGATAGATGGCYACTGTCTCATTAGCATTTGTTATTTACTCTATCAGCAATATGTTGTGTACTGGACATGAAAAATTTATAGGTACTTATGATGGAATAAATTTCAATCTGGAATCTTCAGAGAATATGGTTTGAATTAATGAAGATTCACTAATAACAAGCATGTATTATTATGTGAGTCCTGAGGAAAAAAAGCCTTTTTTTTTTCCTTCTTTCATTAAATCAAAGTGTTCACATCTGAAGGTTTTGTAAAACCTGATATKCTTCTCTGACCTTTATTTATAAACAAAAATCTGTGTTCTGCTGTAATTTCTGTTGCTTTCTCTTCCAAAGTATTTAAGACAACAAATTAACTTACAGACTACAAATCTAAACACCTACTTTATGCCTGGAAGTCCTCTCAACACTTTTATAGACATATAAACTAGATAGATAGATAGATAGATGATAGATAGATAGATAGATAGATAGATAGATAGATAGATAGATAGATAGATAGATAGATAGATAGATATACATAGATATGTAATCATGCAAATATTTGTGCACTGTATTTGTCACTGCCAGGGCCTGTAAATACATTGCTTGTGATACAAAGTGCCCAAATTCCCAAGGTGAGACTTCCATAAGTGTCATGAAAGTGTCTGACAAAATCTGYGGTAGACACATTTTCTCTGCATAATGAGATCTGCCTGAGGTGCACCTTCAGAGCAGCCTTTACAGCCTGCCCAAGATGACAGGTAAAGGTTCAGATTTTAACTAACTGGTTTAATATAAATCAGGCATGTTTATCCAGCTTTGCTGTAACAAGGTGGGTACCACCCTTACAAAAGGTACTGACAGTGGCACTACTGAGGAACCCTACCAGATCTGGGGACTTTGCATCATTAACTATCTTTCAACACTATGTTTCACATGGACAGACGTGCAAAACGGTGAAAAAGGCATTTTGGGCAAGCAGAAGGCACTTTGTATTYTGATGTAGCCTATCCTTGTACCCGTGGAAGAAAGCACTACCAATACATGAATCATGGAAGAGCAGAGTATTTAGCCCGTGGTGTAGGACAAACCAGTGYATTGAGGTTTAGACTTCCTGCAGACTCAATAAGCTGATTTTTAAAAAATTTTATAAAGTCTATGGCTTTAAACTGACAAGATAATATCCAAAAACCTTTATTGACCATCAGATTATACTGAGACTTAATGCCTCCAGTTGGAAGAAATTATTTTTGCTAATCTCCAATAGTTTCACTACTGTGAAATAAAAATATATACTCAATAGAGATTAATAAATACATATTTCTAGAGTCAAAAAAGTGGCTCTCAAACAAAATGAGACTTTCATCTTTTACTTTATTTTTCATTTTTACATTTAATGTGATCCATAGAGATGCAATGGCTGACTGAAGATACAGCTCTGGAACTAATCAAAACACATCTTTTATGCTTCATTGCATCTATTTTACACCCCAATTTCTCAGAGATTTTATGACACATTTTTTAGGTGAATTATATTAAAACCTCATTTATATTTCCTGTTAGCTAGATGTTCATCAATATGTTCACTGAAGCCATATCAGATTATTCCAATTATTGTATTATGGCTGGAACCTAACTTCTCACAATGCCAATAGAACATCAAAGTAGGAACTCATGAAAATTAAAATATCATGCTTGTTTTATTTTTTTTTATCAATTCCAAATAGTTTTTCAAGGTATAATTATACTTGAAATGCAATACAGTTTTGCCAAAATAATTTTTTGAGACAAATTTTTTTTGCTATATCTTTCTGCAAGATARAGAAATCCTGAAGAAAGTGATCATACTTATAAATCATTAGTACTTCAACTTTTGCATTCAGAAATCTGCTTTCTCAGTAAGCAGCTTTCCAAGCATGTTGCCAAAACATCTCACTCACAAGTCAAAGATTACAACCTGCACAAAACCTGTGGATATGTTCRTCCTTGGTTTGCATATCAAATGGTCCATAAACTAGCAAACCTGCAAACCAAGACTGAGAAAGAGAGCAAGTGTACTGGGGATTAATTAGAATGTGAGTGAGTGAGAAGTATATCATTGTTGTCCTTCAATCAATAGAAAATGAGATACATGAGAATTTCAAGCTCTTGGTTTTATAGACCTTGCACACACTTAGGATAAACAAACCYCAAAGTAACAACAGTTTTGTGAAGTGATTTTAAAATAAATGTTAAATGAAATCTCTGAGTTATAGTATTTATTTCTCTTCTCTTTCAATGCAGATGGATGATGTTCAGTAGGCAGCTTAGGGCAGGGCATCTTCACTGAGTCCTGCTGCCTTCAGGAAAGGAACAGAACTSTGTTCAGTTCTGTCAGACACAGGCTGCCTACAGTGTCTGCCTGCATAAAAGACACTTCTCCAGTATCAGACTAAATGGTGCCTCCTAAGAGACTTTGCTGCAGCTTGTTAAAAAATAGAGAGAAAAAAAAAATTAGGTTAGAGGAAGATACTTGCCAAAACAAAAGCCTACCATGTCTCTCTGACCAGCAAAGGGCCTTTATGGTCACTGCTAGCATTTTCACCTCTAGGCATAGTTCTTAGATTTCTGGCATAAAAATTCAGAAAAAAAGGTCCATAAMCAAATGTTATGAGACCTCAGTGAGGAAAAGTCTCTCTCTGGAAAGACTTGTAAGGGAATTTGAAACTACAAAACAGAAATGGTAGTAAATAAAGACATGGCYTTAGTATAAAGAAAGAAAGAAAGAAAGTCTTTATTGCTATGCTTTGCAATAATTAAGGCTGAAGTTAGTTCTCTAAAGGTTTAGCCATACTGAGTCCCTTTCCTCAGGAGTTTTGTTTGTTAYAGTTAACTGTACCTTTGATCATTAGTTTTGTTACCTCCTACTACTAAATCCTTRACAAAAATAACAGCAGAAACTTATCCACAGAAGAGCAGCCACAAGCTGATTTCCTCGTTTTCATGTTTCAGGAAATAAATAAACCAAAAATCTCCTCGTAAATGTCTGTGTATAATATTCTGTATTGGAGATAGATCTTTTCCTATAAAGCCAAAACCAAGAAGTTCTTCTAAGTATAATTCTTAACCCTTATGTCACTTCTTGTACAAAATCTCACACAAACACGGCTTTCACATTCATTTACAGTACAGAATATTCAGACTGGAAGGGAGTTTGTGGGCTCCTGCTCAGAGCAGGGCCAGCTCTGAGTTCAGATCTGGTTGCTCAGGGCTTTGTCCCAGTGATTGTTGAAAACCTCCAAAACTGCAGCCTCTTTGGGCAGCCTGACCCACTTCTGAGCTGTCTTTAAGGTGAAGAAATTTCTCTTTGTATCCCACATGAGCATCTCTTGGCCCAGTTTGTGGCCATTGTCTCTCTTTTTCCCACCACACAGTTGCGAAAAGTCAGGCTCCATCTGCTTGATAACATTCCTGAAAGGATTTGGCAGGTTGCTCTTAAAGCCATCCTTGCTCCAGGTCTTGTATCTCAGCATGATCACCCAGGACAAGTTCTCCCACTGTCTCCACCCTGAGGATCTTCTATGGAATACACTCTAATTTGTTGATGTCTTTCTTCTTAAAAGGGGACAAAAACCGAGCAAAGTGTTGTGGATTTGGCCTAATGAGTAGAGAACAAATTGATGCCAGTATCTCCTGGCCATGGTCCTGTTCATATAGAACAGGGAGCTGTTGGAACCCTTTTCTGGCTCAGGTTCATCTCACTGCTCACCATAGATTTCCCAGAGCTGCTCCCAGCCTGTCTCTATGCAACCTGCTGCCAATACAGGAACTCTTCTGCCCCAGGACTAGCACTTCATGCTGGTCCTTGCTCAAATTCACAAGATTCCTATAAATCCATTCCTCTAGCTTGTCCAGGCCCCTTTGGATGTGTCCCTACCCCCAAAATCATACACTTGTCTCCCCTGAGTTTGGTTTTACCTACACACTTGATGAGTGTGCCCTCCACTGCCCCCTCCAATTCACCAGCTGGGCAAGGGAGGGGATTGTCCTGCTCTGCTCTGCACTGGCACAGCCTCACCTCCAGTGCTGGGAGCAGATCTGGGTGTCACAATGTAAAAAAAAACTATTATACAGCATCTAAGGTAGGGCTACGGTGAAGGGCCTGGAGGGGAAGCCATGTGAGGAGCACCTGAGGTCACTTGGTCTGTTCAGCCTGGAGAAGAGGAGACTGAGGGGAGACCTCACTGCAGGCTGCAACTTCCTGGTGAGGAGGAGGGGCAAGCTCTGATCTCTCTGGTGACCAGGGACAGGACCCAAGGGAATGGCCTGAAGTTGTGTCAGGGGAGGTTTTGGTTGAATATTAGGAGAAGTTTCTTCACTCAGAGGGAGTTTGGACACTGGAACAGGCTCTCCAAGGAAGTGGTCACAGCCCCAAGCCTGACAGAGCTTAAGTATTTGGAAAATCCTCTTGGGCATAGTGTGACTTTTAGGGACATCCTGTGCAGGTGTTGGGCTTTGATGGCCTTTGAGGGTTCCTTACAACTCAGGCTATTGTATGATTCTGAGTGATTTCATTACTTTTGTCACAAAGGGAGAGACTCCTGTTGTTACAATTASATGCAGATTCAAATTAAGCTGCTAGAGTCCACATAACCTTCATGTTACAGTTGGGGGTTTTCAAATTATAAGCACAGAATTTCTTGTCTCATTTTTGTGTARAGTTTATGTTTTGCATATTATTCTTGCTTGACATAAGTAGTAAAAAGACTGCAGCTCCTTTTTTTTTTCAGCAGCCTATGTTTGTGTAGAGACAGTTGTAAATATATTAARCATCTGCTCATTTATAYAKTCATTAATTAATGGGAATAACTTTTTAATATGATTTTTTTCTCAAATTTTCCACTGAGGCTACCATATCAATGAAAATGGAATTTTTGTGATAGATATATTCCCATTCCTTTCTTTCCAGAGATGTGACAGAGCCAAGGAATTCTAAATTTTATAGTAGATTTCAACTGGCAGTGATAAATACCAATTTCTCAYACCTGCTTTAACAATATCTTTTTTTTAATGAAATTTCCTGTTTGGTGTTTTCTTTTTCTATCCATGGAATATTCAGCACTGATCCAGATAAAACATATGAATGCAGTTMTTCCCTTTACATTTCTTTTTTCCCCCAAGACTGCATTCCAGATGTATACATGTGTATATCTCAACAGTAATGAACACCTAACTAGAGATTAATTTTGCACCTCACCTCTCTGAACAATTCCAGTCCATTAATGAGCTGGAAATAGTATCTRTGTTCCTAATGTAGAGAAGACTGTTTTTTATTAATTAATTCATTAGTGAAAACTGAATGATTGGAGACAAATCAGTTCCTATAGACAAAGATTGTTGACCCCAGAAGGAAAAATTGCATTTAGCACCRGGAAGACAAAGATTGTTGGTTTCCATTGAAGTTACTGGTTTTGGTACATTCTTTATCACTGTACTTAATGAAAAATATGTCAAACAATCTGGAGTTGAGAAAGAAAATCCATGCACACACACACAAACATGCAAAAGAAAAAGAAACCTTAGAGTAAGATAAAAATTATAAAGTTTCTCAGTAGTAACAAGATGCTTCTGGAAAGAGCTCTTCAGATTTCTCTAGGGTCTYCTAGTTGCCACACAAGATGCACACAATATTTCCTCATTATTAGTTCTTCAGTACAGAGGCAAGAAAATATCATGTTCTTTGCAGTCACATAAAAAAGTGGTACTTTGAACAAATAATTTAGATCTGTAAAATGGAGGATGGAGAGCTTAAGTGATGCACAGTTTTCAGAGGGAATGGGCTATGAACCTATCTATCAGGATTAAAAAAAAATGCTTGTGAAAACTGATTTAAGGAGGAATGAAGAATAAGGAAAACAGAATGCTTGAGCATATGTGTTCCTGCATTACACCTGGTCATCATGCTTAATCTGCATTGCTTCACATTCATCAAAACAAGACAAGCAGGTGCAAACTGTGGAGTGTTATTTGGGCATCTTGTTGATTCAGTCAAATCATCAGTTTTACCAGCAGTAAACAAAACATTTTCTATAAAACWCTACCACTGGCAAAGCAGTATATTTTTCATTTGAATTCCCAAATGTGGACAAGAGATGTCATCCCAACTGTTGTTTCCCTACTTTAGCTTTCAAAAATACAGACTTTTAGTGCCCTAAACGGAGGAGTACATTTTTCAAAACATTTTTTAGAACACATTGCTRCCCTTTTCATTTATTATTATTACTATTAAGTGGGACTTTCAAAAGCCTCCAGAGAAGTTAGAACAATAGCTCCAGAGATGTTTGAAGAAAGCAGTACTTTTAGTCTATATCSTCATGTCTTCTAACCCTTTCTACATTAAAGGGAGTTTGTGCTTATATATATGGTTATGGGAAGTCCCTTAAATCACATTAAGAGTGAATCACTCTCCTTCATAGAAGAAAGCAATGKGACTGAATTCTGACTTCTGAAAAATTTGATTTTGCTGTCTTGCAGACATTTATTGTCTTCTATCCTTTACTTTGATTTCTCCATCTGCAAAAGGATGATGATGATAGGTAGCTGCTGTGTATCTCGCTGCCACGCAGAGTAGAATTTTTAATTGCATTGAGATTATTTAATCATTGAAAATGGTGATGAAACTACCACTGACATTAGTGACTGGAATATGCATAGAAACTGTATTTCTTGGGGTTTGAAAAGCCATCCTGAAGTACTCCAACCAGTCCTCTGTTTTAGTCTGTAAAAACCAGCTCTATCTTATCTACTTTTGGAAACCTGACAAAGTAGTCTGTTCTATTATTTASCTGTCCTTGCAAGCAGGTATTTTCCCCCAATTTCTGAAATTAATAATTTCTTCACTAAGTCAATTATATCTTGATGTTAAGAAAAATTCTTTGTATTTACAAATACTTCATGAGCACAGTAATAGTTTAATACGTGAAGACTAGTATTGTGTTTCCTCTAACCTTACCTATTTCTATGTCTCCTGTTTCTGTCATCCTAGGAAGAATTCCTTGTAAACATCTATATTAAAAATGTTTACATGGTAATTCTAAGKCAGACAACTAACAAAAAATTATTATTTCTCTTTTCTTAAAAATGGCCTTAATATTATTTGTCATACCTGCAGCTAAGTCATTTTGGCTCAAATACCATATTTGAATAGATAAAACACCAAGATCAGTTATTTCCTCTCTCCTGGCAGGATTTTCCTGCCTGTTTTAAATTTGGTATTTGCTGGGGACAGGAGACCAGGTTGACTTAAAAGATATAATATTTACCCTTATTGAATTTCATCATGTTACTTTGAGGCCATATCCTCACTTGTAAAATCCTCTTTTAATTCAAAACTTATCCTTCTCAAGCACTTGGATCTTCCCTACTATATAAGAAAATTCTTTATTCAATTACCATAGCCTTTAATACAAATTCTGTGTAATTCCAGGTCCAAAACATATCTCCAAGGGTTCACACAATAAATCCTCTCAGTTTCAGAAGTTCCCACTGAATTACAGGGAAGTTTTGTTGGAAAGCAGAGACTTGTWAAAGCCAAGGAAACACTGGATGCATACCCCTAATAAACTCTGTATATGCAAAATCCACAGATTTGCATAAGATTTCTGAGAGAAGATTCCTGTGATTTCAGATAAAAACCTKGAAAACAACTGAAGACAGGGCTTTTGGGCTACATCAGCACCATTGYGCTGGTTTTGGCTTGGATRATTTTCTTCAYAGTAGATGGTATGGGKCTGTGTTTTCATTTTGTGATGAKAACAGGGTTGATAGCACAGTGATGGTTTTAGTCACTTGCTGCTGAGCAGCACTTAAACAGAATTAAGGCCTTTTCTTAAGTGAGTAGGCTGGGGGTGCACAAGGAGCCAAGAGGGGACACAGCCAAGAGCTGAGACAGTTGGACCCCAACTGACCAAAGGGACATTCCACAACATATGGCATCCTGTTCAACATGTAGCTCTGCAGGAGGAAAATGAAGAACAAGGAAGGGGAGAACATTTAGGATGCTGTTTGTTGTCCCAAGTGACCATTACATGTGATGGAGTCCTTTYCTGGGAATGGCTGAACACCTGGCCTCCACAGGGGAAGTGRTGAATGAATTCCTCATTTTGCTTTGCTTGCATRCACAGCTTTTGCTTTRCCTATTAAATGATCTTTATTAGAAAACATGAATTTTCCCACTTTCCTCTTCTGGTTCTCACCAGGGGAGAGTGAGCAAGTGGCTGAATGGGGCTTAGTTCCTGGCTGGGGTTAAAACACACTTTTCATACCAGCTGCATGCAACTCACTGATAAGACAATTCCTAAAATACAGCAAGCACCCAAAGAGACCTTGTAAGGAGAAGGAAAGGAAAGAAACCTCAGAAGAGAGAACTCCTATGGTTTGGAAGCATGTGCCAGATGAAGAATGTTCCTTTGAAAGAAACTCTTCTATTTGGCCTGATAGACAGCAGCAGAATTAAAACCAGACTGGGCAGATCAGGGAAAGGCAATATAACAGTTATTGGTGGTAATCATCTAGCAGTGTTCTACCAGGAAACACAAGCAAAACATAGYACAGAATKCAGCATGAGAGCCACTGTGGTCTACTCCAATAAAATGAAAAATAGCTATAGMTATCTTGAGTTGTACTTCTAATGTGTAAGGGCAACAGGAAAGTTGTGATTGGGAACAGAAAAAAGTATGTTTTAGACCATTTTGAAAAAGCAATTATATCAATTTTCAATGGGAAAAAAAAAAAAAAAAAAAAAAACAAAACCCAAAACTGATACAATTTAATACTTAGATTTTTTTCATCTGAGTTCTATTACACATGAGTAATTTTACTCAGTTTTATTTGTCTTTAGAAATAATGGAATCACAATAAGTAGTAAATATTTTCAGGTTTGGGTTTTTTGTGACATAAAACACAGGAAAACTGATTTGAAATGAAATTTAATTAGTCATAAGATTTTTTATTGTTTTTTTTACAACAAACTGCATCTTATAGGACAAAAAAAACCCAACAAGGGTGAAGAGGCAAAGAAAACATGCTGGAAGGATATCCAGACAGATGACATTTAAGAATGTATTATGGGGAACAAAATGTATTTTAGTATGAAGCGTTGTTAATTTTCTTACAACTCCTTTAGCTTCTTACCTGRTCAATGAGAGATATGTTTGGCAGGCCACTGACAAGTTTAACACCTCATGTGTTTATGTCTCATGCCAAGTATCCTCAGTGAAACTGTAATTAAAAAACAAATTAGGGTGGCTGAAATCCAAGTCCACAAAGATGAYAAGTAAGATCTTATTTAAATGTCTAATTCCTCTTGAGAAACACTCAGACATGATTACCATGACAATGAGAATTGTCTGTCTTATTTTCAATTGATATATAAGGTCTCTGTAGTGCAATGACAYTTGATACAAATATTTCTAGGAAAAGACTAGCCAATTCAGTGCAGCAAAGCTAAAGCAAATTAGTTCTCACAAAACCTTTTCTCCAATGTGGCATTGCAGCTCCCAAGATAGCTTAGTGTCTTCTAGGTAAGATATTTCTGTGCCACTCACTTTATTAGGCAATCCTGATAGCACAACCTAAGAAAATAGACAAATCAGAAAAAGTATAAATTGCATATTTCAAATATTCTGAATACCTCAGTGAAACTTTTTGTGTTTTGTTTAATGGAAACAAAATACCCCTGCATTTTGAAAGATTACTTTTTTTTTTCTTTTTAATTAATTCCAAAACTAGGCATATTTATTTGAGAAACACAGCTGTATGGAAGTTGTGATTTGGAGGAAAAGGAAGATTAGACATTGCAGGAATGAAGGAACTGGCTCCTTTTCCAAAAAGTATAGTACCATTCTTTTTTTATTTTTGTTCTTTTGCTAATGTTTCATATCCCTATTTGTTGCACAAAGAATCCAAATATATACATATTTTCACAAGTAGAGACTATATTTTACCCATGTTCTTAATTTTTTAAGCATTGAAAAGAGAATTTACTTTGTCTCTCAGGCTTTTTTTTTCTTGAAAATTAAGAGCAATATCTATAATATTTCTGAAATACAATTCTGCCAAACATAAAARTTTTGCTGCTGTTTGGAAACTTGAATTTGAAGGCTAGTTTTCTACCCAGTCTTTTGAACTTTCATATCTTTCTTGTCCTTTGAGCCATCCATTGCACATATCTGTCTACRTTATTTTCCTATTCAAATTACTTTGTAGAACTGTTTATAAAAATGGATTTTTGGAAAGTCCCTATGTCCAGCTTTACTTATTCTGGTTTTCTTCTCTTCTTGATCTATGCACAAAAATCCTGAGAAATTGGTACTTGGTAGACACAGACTAGTCATACTAGTCTCCTATTATTTTAAGGGATGTTAGACACCCTAGCAGGGACATTTAAATGCAGACCTCAGAAAATAAATAAAAGTTGAAATAAAAGAAATAAAGAAGATAACACCACTGTTTAAAAGTCTTCTATGAAACGGCCATTCGGCAGAAAGGAGACATCCATAATATGGCTTTACTTTTCAGCCCCTACTTTAAGTTACACTGACCTGGGATGAGATAAAGAGCCTCCTACATGGAGTTTCTAGACAATTTCAGAAGAATTATCTCACCGTCTCTCACAGTGGTATACCTTTCTCTCTCTTGTGAATTTACTTCATGGAAAGTGGTGAAGAATGATAGACTGAGCCAGTGTGCATGACTTCTTTTTTGGTTCCTTGACCCTATGTCTTTTTCTCCTGTGGCATATCAGCTCCTCACCATCAATTGGGCAATGTAGGCTGAAAAAGAATGTGGATATGTGATGTCTAATATCCCTTATGTATTGGGGGGAAGGGCTAATGGAATCTAGAATGGATGCTTACATGGATCACATAATGAAGAAACTGACTAATGCCCTCTAAAGGCATAGTTAAACTAGATGTATAGGCAGACTTCACATTAGAAGGATCTGGAGCAATTGGTTATCAGCATACACCAAAAAGAAAGAAGAAGGCGTGGAAAACTTGATCTGAAATTCTTTTCTAACATTTTTGGCTCATAATTTGAAATCCTAACACATCATGTGTCTAGTTGACAAGKTGGTGTTAGGTCAGAAGTTGGACTCAATGATATCAAAGGTCTTTTCCAGCGTAGTTCATTCTGTGATTCTGGGATGATGCACTCAAACATTTAATCCCAGTTATTAACAACTCTAGTAATATTCTGTGAAAAGGCAAGTTGTCAACCTCTTACAAGTTTGGAAGAGAGWGTTATCCTGTTGATCCAGAATAATGAAATACAAAAAACCCAGTAACATTTTCCATAGGAAGGAGATTTAAGCTTAAGTATTCATTCATTGCCCTCTTTTAGTCAATGTTTATTTGCAAATATTTGAATCGTCCTTCTAATATACAATAATATATTCAAAATGCAAGTATAAAACTATACTACCCATGTAAATTGTCCAGCTACAACAAGATGGGACCATGTGTCATTATGCATAAGGCAGGTCTATGGTAGTTTAAACAGCAGGTATTTTTTCACTTGGGAAGACATTAGTTTTCAAAAACATAGATTAAAGAAAARTCATTAAAAACTTGGCTGTTCTTTCATAAGAAGAATAGTATATTTCTTTGAAAAAAAATCACTGAAAGAGGAAGGGATTATACACTGAATATACACATTAGGACATTATGAAAGGGTTTGTAAGAGAAAATTAAATAGAAAGGTGAACAAAAGTACAAATCTAGCCTGTGAAGACATCTGGACTGAATATATCATGAAATCTTATTACAGAGAGAACTGAGGATTTAGAAGAACCAGGATGRGATGATTAGAAAGGCAGTAGAAAAGAAGAGCATGAAGGACAAACACAGTGTCAAAATGGTACCAGAACATATAGTTCAAATTAGAAATTTAAAAAATCAGAAAAATACAAGTACTTGATTGTAAAACAATTATAAATATTTCATTGTATTACGTGCTCCTCAAAATATGTTTCTGTTATAGTAGTTGCAGTAGAAGGCCATGATGAAATATCTTCCAGAATTTCCAGACCTGCTTAGTCATGTCCAGGAAAGATGAATTCAGAATGCAAGAGGTTCTGATAAGAACATGCAAGCTCAGCTATCGAGTAGAGCATATCTCTTTCAAGAAAACCTTGTAAAATGAACATGGATGAAAGATACAATTATTTCCTATTATTACATCRTGTTTGCTGACACCTGTCAACCATAATAATTGATTCAAACCATAGTAATAAAAATCAAATAGTTATATAATAGCCATTTAAAAAAATAAACAAATAAAAACACATTTTGGCCCAAAGACTAAGGGAAGACACAGCACTGGCTTTCAAATGCATCCACAACAATTGCCTTTTTTTCTCATAATAAGGAGTTATACAAGCAGAGCTATTTCCCTTGTCATGTTTTCTCCATCTTCCTAACTGTCCAAATARTATGTTGATCAAAGCATATCTTACCCCCATTGAAGATAACCTGTTCCTAGGCATGTTTTATTGTTCCTTCAAAGAATAAAARAAAGAAGACAAAGGATTTTAGGGACACTGGAGATAAAAGAAAGCAGAAAATAGCATATTTTAAAACTTTTAACAGTTAAGTTTAAAAAGCTATCATTTTCTGTAAAGAAATAAACAAATTTTGAAATTATCTAGCATTTCTTATTGAAAGACAGAGCTCTACTTTCTGGAAAAAAAGGTTTTTGGTTGAAGTAGATATGTAAGGCCCATCAAATTCAGTACAGTATGTCTTATTAATGGCCTCTAAGCCAACCCTCAGATAGCCATAAATCTACAGCATTATCCAAGATGTATTTAAAGAAAAAAAAAAAAATGCTTGGCACCAGAGAAAAGGTTAGCAYTACACTGCAGGGATTCTAATTCTTAGTTTCATTAAGGAATTAAATTAGAGCAGAACTTTTACCCTTTTCTCCTCTCTCCATTTCAAAAAGAAATGTTGACCTCAAACAGACTTGCTGCTCATCTTCAGTATTTTGCAACCTTTTCTTCACAGCAAGGGCAAAGGCCTCTGCATTGATATTCTGAAGGAAATCTGCATGGCATTGTTAGGAATGGGCAAATGATCTRAAAGTCCCTGCACAGCCAATATAATTCTGATTAAAGCTTGGCATTTGTTTTCTTGCTCCTTGGAGCAGATAGCATGCTGCCTGGAATTAGAAATATGAAAGGCAGAGGAACTTCCTACTGTGCACAGGGAGTATTCTTTCCTYCTCACTTTCAAAATGCAGCTAAGTTTGAATATTTTTCGTTGTTGTTGCTTTCCGGGCAAATCATTAAAATAAGGTCAAACTTTTTTGCCATTTCAGAATGAGATTTGCTGTGTCTCACATATTTTCCTCCAGAATTACTGAGAAAGATCTTGYTCTACTTGCTCTACTAACTGATACTTCACCTCTGGTATTTAAAAATAGAAAAATCATGATTTAGCTCTTCAAGCAAAGAGATGTATATAACTTTTGAGAGAACTTTATTATAATGGGTTTATTTCAAATATCTATAGCAAAATCCTAAAATTTTGAAGGAAAGTTCTTAATTATGTGCATATTCACTTAGTAGCATAAAATACATTTGTACCCAGATTTTAAACTCTGAGTTAATTAACTGATTAATTTTCATTTAAATGCACCTGTCAAAAACCATGGATGCAGACTAGGTTTGTCCAAAAGGGTCCCTAAATTGCGCAGAAAATATTCAAGTGCAACATGAATTYACTTGAAGTCAGTGGCAGAGCCATCATTAGTCTTCAGGAGTTCAGGATTTCAGTTTTTCTTTCCATCATATGTGTATATTATTCAAAATCAATTGCAGTTTACTTTGAACTTGTACCATACTTCAATGAAAACATTTACAGTACAATGTCAAAATAAGCTATTGACAAAAAACCACACAGTAAAACTTACAGAACTGCCATAACTATTTTTGTASTTGTTCATGAAAGTTACAAACAGTTTTTCAGATAAGAAATGCTTGGTCATCAAAATTTTTGTTTATTTTTTCAGAAATTATAGATTTTGGCTGCATCGGTTCCTTTTCAACAATGAGGCAGAGTATCTGTGGATAAAATGGCAATGCTTTGTTAGTAGCAATAAAGCTGAACTCTGCAGGAAAATGAGCACAATAGTAGCCAGTGTCCAGRAAACTCATTAAATGGGATGGAGATRTTCTCAGATGATCTAGTTTTTCCTTGAACAGTTTCAGTCAAATTATTTGGGACCTGGACCTATAGGTTTTCCCATTTCTCCTCTATAAAGGGGCCAATTGTTCCTCTCATTTTGCCTCAAGGATCCAAGTGCATGCACAATTTTTTTAGAAACTTAAACTGTCCAGAGATACAAGAAATAATTGAGGGACATTAYTGAGATTTCCTACAAAACAGTGTGAAAAAATTAGTTTCTATTAGAGGTGTGCACCTGGTTAACTGTAAAAGGGAGGGACCACTTCCCACCTCTCTCTTTTTTTTCTCTGGCTCTATTTCCTTTCTCTGTCTTCTTGTCTTTCTCTTTTTTTTTGCTTTGTCCCAGCTCTGGACCATCAATGTGGTAGGACCAGCACAGGACCTGAGGACTGGTGATACTCTGTGTTTTCTTCCTTGCTTTGGGCTAAGCACAGTGACCATAATCTAACCCCATACCCCATACTGAACTTGGCTGTGGGACTGGGAAGCTTCTGTAAAAGTGTGTTGTGTGCCTGCTCTTTTGGTGGTTTGTGAGGCAGCACCTTTGAGGAGAGTGGTGTGGAAGGTGAGAAATGAACTATACAAAATTAAGGGCTTAAAGCCAACACTTTTTGTGGAAATGTATTTTAAGAAGGGCATGTTAGCCTATACCTTTTGAGTCAAAACAGTGAGCTGGTYRCCAAAATTRTAGCAATTCTACAATAAAARCATAGGAGTTCCCTGAGATGTCTCYGTTCTGCATGGCGAGAAAATGAACATCACACCCCCAACCAGTRGGTTATGACATTCAGTCTCTCTTTTGTTTGTAAACTAGTTTTATTATRTAGGAATTATATCTCAGGAAACTTGTTTGACTATTTTCCACTGGGCAAAGTTTAGATTTTACATTTTGRTATTACTACTGTTGTTGTAGTTATGACTTTTTCATAGATAAAAATACTTACTTTTAAACTTGAGTTGGAGCGTTAAGTACAGTATTTTTCTGTTCAGAGAAGAATCCACATAAAGAAGGTTGGTTTAGCTTATCTGCTATACTTAGGAGCAACAATACCAAACTGAAAAAAAAYTAAGAATCCAGAAACTATAAGTGGCATACTTCTTTCTGACATTTTTRCAATGCACAAACTATTTCAGAGACTACTGTAATAACAGTTTTGATCAAGGTAATGTGAGCTCAGAACATCTCACCT
>CADDXX010000011.1:2367536-2435283 GCA_902810485.1 Alauda arvensis | reverse complement strand
CAGCAATGTGCACTTCAGCCCAGAAAGCCAAACATGTCCTGTGCCACATCCAAAGCACCTTGGCCAGCAYGGCAAGGGAGGGAATTCTGCCCCTCTGCTCCACTCTGGYRASACCCCAYCTGGAGTGCTGCACCCAGYTCTGGGGTCCCAGCACAGGKATGACATTGACCTGTTGGAGCAAATCCAGAGGATGGCCAGAGAGATGATCAGAGGACTGGAGCACCTCTCCTATAAATACAGGCTGAGAAAGCTCCGATTTTTCAAATAGAAGGCTCCAGAGAGACCTTATTAGTAACCTTCCTATAACTAAAGGAGGCTACAAGAAAGCTGGAGAGGGACCTTTTGCTAGAGCATATAGTGACAGGATGCAGAAGAATGGCTTTCAGTTGAAAGAGGGCAGGTTCAGACTAAATATTAGGAAGAAATTCTTTATTGTGAGGATGGTGAGGTGCTGGAACAAGTTRCCTACAAAGCTGTTAATGTCCCATCTCTGAAAGTGTTCAAGGACAGGTTGGATGGGGATTTGAGTGAYGTGGTCTAGTGGAAGGTGTCCCTGTCCATGGCAGAGGAATTGGAATTAGATGATCATTAAAGTCCCTTGCAACCCAAACTTTTCTCTGATTCTGATTCTACAAAAGCACTTAGTGACTGGATCCTTTGGAGAGCACTCAAAACATGTCTTTGCTACATACCTGGACATATGCCAAGCTTTTTAATGACTGTAATACTTACTCTGAATAACCATTTAAAAAATAATAATTTCTTTCCCAGTACATTATTCCATTTTTTTTGATAAGACACAGCTAAAAAGGCAAAGAGGCTTATTGAAATAGACACYGAAACTGAGAAGGAGAAGGTTCTGCTTGTGTGGCTGTTAATAGCCTTTGGCATAAAAGATGCAGAGCTATTAATTTACCAAACTATGCCTTGGTTTCCTTATATAAGTTATCTAAGCCCTGCATAGAATGGTCTTACCATTATGAGGGAAGAAAGGCTGATGATGAAATCTGCATTTAAGAATTTGCTGTATTTTCCTGTTCTGACTATGTTCTGAAAAATTGTTATTCTAATTATTGTTTGAGAAATTTCTTTACATTTCACAAAACATCCTAATTACYATCACTCAGCTGTTATTTTTTACGAAGTGCTTATATAATGTAAACACAGTTTTTAAAACTTTTGTCTTTACAGGCAGAAATAAGTTTTCTTTTCTGACATTAAAAAATTAATTCTACATWTACTCCAATCACCTGAGTTGATTTTGCACCACTGAAGTTTAAGGAAAACTTCCCACTAATTTTGTTGAGATTTCTTTAATACATCAATGGCATTTTTTCCTGACAACACTAGCAAGCATGTAGTCATGATGACATAATGTTTGCCAACTGAAACCTTCAGAATCCTCTGATGTCACCACGTACACAAGCGATTTATAAGATATTCTTGCACAATAAACCAAGCCATTGCCATATGCTTGGGAGACTGATAGGCTGGAAGAGATTTTCTATAGCAATTGTGCTTAATAGAGACTATTTCCTGAAAAATCATGATTGAGGGAGAGTAAATTAGGAAAACAATACTCTTCTGTGCATTTTATTCCTTCACTGAGTTTGTCTAAAATACATGTTTCTCCTAAATACCCTTGTCTGATTTATCATTTTGGCTCTGTGTGTCATTGGTCCTCTACTGTAGTGGCACCAGTTAGATGGTTATGACTGTTAATAGAATTTAAAACAGGGAATTTTCAATTCAACATAAAGAAGAGAAAAATAAAAAAAAAAATACCTTGCATTTTCTTGGCTTGATCAGTAACAAAATATTCCTCAAAATCGATACATAAGACAGAAAACTGAGATTAATCAAGCTTAAGTAAACTATAGACAACTTTTAATGCATGCAAGTAAAATGCCAGATAATAACTAGTTTTACCACTGCATTCTTTGCAATGGTACATCTTGTGTGCTCACATGATGCCTTCATGAAAACACCAGGAAAGAAACTTAATATCACTCACAATAAAAATTCCAAAAGTAACAAAACTTTTTTTCAGTCATAGCTATCTGAACTTTATTTGACTTTGGTCCCACAGGAAAGGAAAAAATAAATTAAAAAAGGAAAAAAAAGCCAAAAGTCATCTTATTTTTTTATGAAAAAACTTCCACAATGGTCAAAATGGTATTTCAGTGCTTCAACTAAACCAACAGAATGACTGTGGCAGACACACAGCATTGTCTGGCTTCTTTCTAGAAGATACATTGCAAATCTTGATGTGATTTTAGACAAGTATAGGTACATTGAGACAATGTTCATTCACATCATTTATGCAAAGAAAAAAAAACAGCATCTAACAGGAAAAAAAGTTCTGCATTATAGGCATAAGGATATATTCAATAACTGTGTAAATGCCGTAGCAACAGCAATAACCCACTGCTTTGAATGCTTTGTTCAAAATACATTTCTCACAAAACCTAAACTTTGTTTTGTTTTTTAGCATACAAAATCATTCTGCCAAGACAACAGGATTTCAGTTGAGGATGTCTGGATGTAGCTAGAAAAATAAAAGTAGCACTTCCAGGAGAGGGGACYAATGTCTCCTCTAAAGTACAGCTGATAAAAAATAGAATTTGTTGCGAAATTCTGGGGTTTATGGTTGRTGTACATTACATCAATAGAGCTCAGAACTGATCTTAAAGACTGATGTTCCAACAGAAGACAAGTGTTAGGGCAAATACTGCTGTGATAGTAAGGTAACTGAAACTGGATTTCAACATCTGCAAAAGGACAAGCCCRTGATGGAACAAGATCAAATCATAGTTTCATATCATTATTATCCTCGATCACTAGAGAAGGCAGTATTTGTTGCACTTTTGCACAACACCTCTAATTTTCTTCWTGGTACTTGACATGAACCACATTAGTCTCACACTAATTCCATCATAGTTTACATTCTCTTCCTCTAACTCAATTTCTCAGGATTAACCCACCTCCAAAGAAGAGTAATTTTCCTATTTGCCTTCCTCCTATCTCACTGAAACCTTTATTAAATGAGCTTCCTGAAACATAGTGCACTGTTTTTTSTAACAGGTTTAAATATTTTTCCCTGAAGATAAATTCAAGAGCRGTTTTTGACAAGGAAGTKCTTATATCCAAAACCTAAAACCRATTTGGATTTGTCATCAAAAAAAGTACAAATATTCCTCTAGTAATTTTTTCATGCAATGAAAAAATTATTATGGTTTGTCAAATAATGTTTAACAGTTCAACTTCTGTGCACTGTGTCATACTTCCTTTCACTCCTTTCAGGAAAAAACCCGGAAGATTAAATTTGAATAAAATATCAGGAATTAATCTGCCATATGCTGTTCCCAGAGAAAAAAAAAAGGAAGTTTATGCAAACCAAATCTATTGGAAGGACCATGTATTTTGATCCTTGTGGCAGAACTCTACTCCTTATTAGCAMTGAAGTGTCCTGGCAAATGTCAAAGGACAGTTATACCAGATGATATTTCAAATGTCTAACAACTTATAACACTATGGCATGACACAGGTAGTATGTTATTAAAGATGCTCTGGTCATTGACAGCTTGAAAATAAATTTTACTGAGGTTTGTGATGTCTTAATTTTATTTAAAAGAACACTRGAACAAATAAGCACCTTGCCAGATGTTCATTGTCAAAGCAACTGAGCTCTGTTTTGGCTGAGCTTTGCAGTTCTTGCAAGACAACATAGAAGATGCCACCTCTTGCAGGGCAGCARATGAAATCAGGTGTTGAGCGCAGAGGGAGCACAATTTRCTCTAAGTATTTTTTATCAGCCTCAGCAAAAACTTTGTTTCATAAAGGATAAAAAAAAAGTCTTCCTCTGCAAACAAAGATGTTATTAACTTTACATGATATATGCTTGCCTTCCTCTAGACATTAAGCCAATTTTTGTGCAGGCTTTGCAGAAACTGTAAACTGAGTTATAGCACAATTTTCCATGTCTTTGACATAGCAACCATAAAGGAACCCTCAAAGAGTGCACAGAGCTGCAAGGGAGGAGCTAAGATGACCACTTTATAATTGGAAAACTGTACAGGTGGTCTGGATGGAAAGGGGAAGGAGGATAAACCATTATGTCTATTTATTCTCCCTGACCACAGTGGCAGGGTGGATGATTTGGTTTATTTTCTTCATTCTTTTCTCCTGAGATAAGGAGATGTGTGTGAAAAAAATCATTGGAAAAGCAGTCAGAAATCTATTCTGAATTAGCTATAAGGAGTCCAAAAATATTACTTAGAGCAGTAGAAMGTAAAAAATATTTACACTTTACTTCTAACCTGTTCTTCTGGGAACACAGTACAACAGCCTAAGAAAGTCAACTACCCACAAAGAAAAAAATAAGTAGCAAAATAGCATACATTTTGATTCTTTCCTTATTTTAAAACAATAAACAATAGCTTTCATTTAATTTTAAATTTATGGTAACCCCTATTTAGATTCCAKATATTATTATTTTATAAAGATGTTTTTAATTTGTGCTCTTTGCTATTAGTCATTTGTAAAATGTGGTGTTCAAACCTGTGTGTATTTTTATATAGAGTAGTTTTATCTGCATTAATAAACTTGTTGACTGAAAATAGTGGATGGGAATTTTGGTGAAACTCCTGCCACTAGGAAAGCTATTCAGTTGCCCAAATATTTAGGGATTCAGCTTTCCAGCTATCTGAAAAATACATTGAAAAGTTTAGATACATTGAAAGTAAATATCTACAGTGAGAAAAGAAATATATTCCCTGAAAACAAACAAACAAACAAACAAATTCATCATTTTGTGAGAGATTGTTGGAAAAAAAAGAAAAAAAATTCCATTGTTTCCCTTCATACTATTTAACACATTTATTGTATATTAATATGAGCATTTTATCTTTTAATATKTTACACGTTATCATTTTCTTGTATAATTGGAAGCAAATACCAATATTTAATATTTGTTTTATCAAGTGATCATCCATCATGGTCTGGATCCCACACSTCCCTGAAGATCTTACCTTCTGATACTTAAGTAATCCAAAATTAAAATCCATGTGAAGTAGCTAACATTATATACCATCTTATTCTAGATTTATTCCACAYTCTCATAATTTGGTAAATTTACAGTATATGCTGCAGCATTTCCTTTTAAGCAGTGTTAAAAGTAACYAGCTTTCACCCACAGAGAGATCAATGATAAACTGCATGTATATAGTATTTCTAAAGAAGAAAGRAAGAATTTAAATTAAAAAATATTCAGACATCCAAATGCTGAAGGGAATATACTTTACAGGGGTTGGGCAAGAAAGAGAACACAGAGGTAGGTATTTCCCCTCCTGACTGGCTCTGAATGCTGGTGGTGCTGCAATGACTTCACTGCCCACTGAAAGTGACTGAATGGCTGCCTCTGGAAGTCTCAGCCTTACAGTCACACGAAGCTTCCTACCTCAAATATCAGGTCAAATATTCATATGAATGGAAAAAAGAACTTTATTGTTAGGAAAATGCCTGACAGAAGTATTGGTCAAACTTGAATTTGACCATCAGAATTTTTTTTCTTTTTTTCCCATCTAGTGCAAGATGGAATGCAGAGAACAAACACATTCTGGGTGTTCCTGTAAAGAGAGAGAAAAAAAACCCTATCAGTAACAAAANAAAAAAAAAAAAAAAAAAAAAAAAAAGATGGGTGAAGTATGGGAGATGTAATGGACAAGAAAGAATGAAAGCAACAGACAAAGAGAAAAGGACTTTATGTTCTTCCTTGAGACTGACAATGACAGAGATGATACARAAAGCACAGGAGCACTACAGAGTGCTGCAGAAGTATTTGTTGTTCTGTCAGATTAGAAATAGAAATAACTCACTACTCTGAGCCTGGGGGACACTTACATAAGACTTCAGTCTAAAAGTTGGCTCCTGCAAGATTTAAGAGCAAAGGGAGACAATGGGTAATACAAAAATATGTTGGGCTGTGTCAGTTTTCTCCCATCCAAATATTTTYATAAATTTTGTTAATACCYCTTTTTWAAAAATCCAAACCACATTAAAAAAATAAAGAAATTGAAATATGTTTTGCACTGCTAACTGYTCACTACACTTGGGAGATGAGGAGGGGTTTACAGTGGGCTGTGACTGTGCCACAAAGTGTGCTGTAACTGCCTGCCCAAAAATTTTCTCCATCAGTACCTTTAGCCAGCTGGCAGAGCTTAGATCAGCTCCTGGCTTTCTTTTCCCTGTCACTGATCATGGCAGAAATCCTTTCAGAAGTGGGGGCTACTCTTCTTAGGATTGTAATTACCAAGCTGAACCTCTGTGTTTAGAGCCATCTACTGAAATAATTCCTCAAAACCTTGTCATTTTCTTAGAAAGAAAACAATGGGGTAAAATAAAATCATCATGAGCTTCTTCCTCTCTCTTCCCCAGGCAATGYAAAAGCATTCCTTGCCACTAGTTATGTCTTTTGAACAGTTTTGACAAAATGACTGSGGAATTAGAGAAATTTTCATGTATCATTTCAGCACATTGAAGGTGTTTCTGTGTTTGTGATGTTTTCACATGCATTGGCAGGGGAGCAGGTGGATCACATCAGTCCCTGACAGTTCAGTGGCTTTGAATATCACACTCCCTGGGTTTACATCAAATATTAGATCYAATTCTGCGTGCATGTTTCAGGTCTAACAAAGTGTTGTGTTTTTAAATTTTAATTTTCTCATTTGCTTACAAATGTGAAAATAACTCTATGCCTCAGCCATTTTTCAGCTTTTACTGCCATCTAGACTAGCCTTATTTTTCCCTTTATAAAAGTCCTTCATTCACTTCAGACATCACTGGGGGTACTTTATATAATCAAATGCTGTAATTATACAATAATTTTCCAATAGAATAAGTTTGTAGTTTCAGATGAAACCAAACTGCAGCAGTTTGGGGGAAGCCATCTCAATCTGTCTTCATATGAGAGCTGGGTTCAACACTTCTCTTTGAGTACTGCTCTGGGACTCAAAAAGAAATGCTGCTTCAGGTGGTGAAACCGAAATTTACTTAGAGCACCATCCTAACAATCCTTTTCTACAAGATGCTAAATAATAAACCACCTTTTTCTGAGGTATTTTTGGCTCAAAATCAGGAAGAATTTTTAATTTATGTTGCGGCTAAGTGACCTGGCCTTTACCCCAGAAGCTCACTAAAGACATAGCAAAGAAATGATGGTCAGATWTTTTCACTTCTTGTATCAGTGGAAGTTTTCTTTGTCCTTCAGGTAACTCTGTAACCTTGAAGCTGGAGCAGTTCTGAGTTTTATTTAGAAGTTCAGAGCAGTCGTGTAATCAAGGTGCCTTGTTACCACCTCTGAAATGGAGCACTTGAGATCTGGGCTCCTGAGGGCAGCTACACAGATATTAGCTCATACTGCTCAGAGGGCGTCTATTTTTCCCTGCCTTAACTGGTATACTGCAATTTTCTGTTCTTGTYTCCCAAGCTAATTCTTGTTGGTGAGCAGTTCAATGGAAAAGACACATATTGTGCCTCAAACAGGTCGACAACTCTGTATAAATTTCAATTAAGATGCATTTCTCCTAATTAAAGCATTTGACCATTTAAAGGGATTTTAATTTCAAGTTTAGGGATTTTAATTTTCCATGTTCCATTCATTCATCAAACTGCAGTTCATAAATATTCTTATAAACATGTACAAAAGGCTGTGCCTTTTCAGACTTTGACACTGTGTCCCAATTGCTTTATGAACTTTGAAACRGACAACATGTTTAAGACTTCACTAAAAAAATATTCTGAACTAAGAACTAAGSCTTTTAAAGTTTTATTGGTGTCTCTGTTTTATAGTAATTGTGTTGCATGTCCCCAGGTAATTTCACAAAGGGCATTTTAGAAGGGCAAATTCAGCTGATGGATGAATTTCTCTGCAGAGGTTTATTAACATTTTTGTCAATTTATCCCATTAAATACAGCAACATCCCTGGGTGGTAATGAAGTGCAGTAGCAGCAGAGGCTTCACACAATGATGGCAGRCAGATTCCAATAATTTTCTCAGTAGTATCTTCATAGCACAAGTGAAATGCTGATCTTTACAAGTATGTCTGGCTGAGTAAAAACCCCACACAGATAAAATCCAAAATATATATTTAGGAATGTTAATTTAAAGTGAACATACCTCATTATGTCCYCAAACTTCACTAGCAGCCTAGGGCATGGAATTAAGAGGATTTAACAGTATTGACAGCAATATTTTCCCTGGTAAAGCAAACATACCAGAAATTTGTGTAAATATATGTAGAGGCTGACAGATGAGGCACGTGTAGCAGAAACTTGACCCTGAAATCTCACTTTATCTTAAAGGAGGGATAAAACACACAACCACAACACACTCTGATGCCCATAAATGCCAGTGAAATTGTTTCTCTTTWTTTCAGCAGGCAGTGTAATAGGATATCAAAAGAACAATTGAAATTCAAATTTTGACTACTAAATATTTACAACAATGAGATTATGAATAAGTTAGATTTCTTCATGGGKATTTTTCAGCAAACAGCTTCAAATAATTAGTCTGAGAAACTGCAATTTATCTTTTTTTCAGAAATATCTCAAAAAAGAAAAAAATAACTGAATTAATAATTCATTGCAACTACTCCCTCCTGTGACAGTGACTCTCCATTTCYCACATCACAATTTACTTTTACTGCATTACCATGGTTTTTTCCTGTAATGAAAACATAAGTGGTCATAAGATTCTAAGAAATATTATTAATGYTCCACTAAAGAACACACATTAATTTTTAAACTTTTTTGAAACTTAAGTAAAAGAAACTATAATAAAATAAGGATAATGGAAAGAAAGTAATTACTAAAAGGGATTTGAAAAACTCTGCTTAAAAAGCTGATCATAATATTAAATACGACTTTAAAAGAAATGAAAAGTATTCTTGAAGTTTAAATTATTAGGTTGTTCATAGTCAAAAAGTGGGAAATATATCTGCTGTTACACTGTGGAGGGGGGTGGGAATTGCCCTATGAAATAAAACAGAGAAGTAGATTATACATACTCTCTCCACATTATCACTTGTAATTTTTGAATWGTTTCTACTTATCTACCCATAACTGCTCTCCATCTACTAACAGGCCTGTGCCTACTTTGTGTGTCATGATGATTTCCAGCAAACAGTGGGCAAATTGAGTCTTTCAGAAACTCTTTYATGTTTGCTTGTTTGYTTGCTTGCTTGCTGGCTTTAAACACCGACAGACAAAACAGAAATGAGGTGGCTGATGATGAATAACATAAAATGTAGAAATGAAAAAGTCTGCCAAATACTGAAGCATCTTCAGTATTCACTTCTCCTTTTGAACACGTATATCCACCCTTTCTCAGAAATATTAATACATCAAAGAGTGTCATTTTTCCTTGCTTTGCTTTGCTTTTTTTTTTTTTAAGGTTTCCATGGATAAAAAGACAGCTTATTTTTGTAATTGCAAGTTGTCTTTGCCAGCAATTGAAAAAACCCACTCCAGTTTCCAAACATAAAAAAAAAAAATCTGTTCTGTTTTTCTATTTTTCTTCAGAATGAGTGATCAAATATGTAGCTTTTTTTTTTCCTTTCACTGGGAGAGAATAATGTCATCCCAGGCTGAACCATGGCTGTAGATTTCTCAAATAAACCAGTGCTCAGTTGTATATATCTTTGTTTTTCCTGGTTACAAAATAGATATCAGTTACTGAAAAGTAATTGTTAGTGCTTTTCATTATCAGTTCAGAACTATGTTCAACAGATAATAATAGATAACAACCATGTGGCTGTTGTTTAAAAGAGCATTTATCTTTTGATGACTTTTCAAGGATTAACAGTTTATAATTTCATTAACCTTTAACAAAATACCTTCTTATTTTGGGTCTTAACACMAATCCACTAATCATAGAATTCTCTCACATAAAATCTCACTGAACAAGCTATGAAGAGCCTCAAAATATGACAAATTTAGATAATTTTTAAATATTTGAAGTTAAAAAATTATYTCCACTCTTGGGATTAGATAAAGTATTAGTTTGGTGCTCAGCCATTTTAGGACTCCTTCTTAGAGCTTAGGCTTGCAAAGAACTAATTCCCATTGATACAGTAGAAATAATGATGTTACACAGCACCACATTGGTTTTTACTTTCTATTTCCCTATAGGCCCTGGATTTCCAACTCAGGTCAAATACTTGTGTCTGTTCACTCATAATATACAGTAAACACTCCCAGACTGGAAATCAGACTTTTGAAATCAGTTGGACACTGAATTAAAGCTGACAAAGAGATAACATTAGTAAATTCTGACTTATTTATTTATTTTTAATTTGGGACTGAATCCAAAGACCAAGACAATCAGTATAAACAGACTCTGGATAAATTTCTGTAAATTTCTGCCCTGGAAAACTCTTAATTAGCTAGTTGGGCAATAAATATGTCCTGATTATTTTTAGCCATGAGGATGCTAAGTATTCCTGAGATAAATAATATTTTATATTCAGTATTGTAATCAAGACAGCACTTTTTAGCAAGTTGATTCTATYTTTATTTTTCTTACACTGAGAATTATCAGGGTCAGAATTACAATCAATTAAATACTTCTGCATAAGGGAAATGCATGTTCTTATAGAAAGCTAAGAAATTTTGAATATGGTCATTTAAAATTGCATGTTTTAATCTRWATTTCCAGAATCCATAATCTAGTTTAATCCACAAAGAAATTTTTTATTATCATTTACAATCTTTTTTAATTTTCCACATGTCCCTTTTAAAATTATATACACCAAATAATTTACCTGTTRTATGAGTTTTATATAGATAAACTGCTCATAAAGTTCTCTGGTTAATCATGAAGGAGAACATAGTTCTTGCAGCTGGTATTGGAGAAGAAATTATTCATAAGGCTGTCTATGGGCATATTTCTGAGTATTGATTGTTTTGAACAAATACAGTTGAGTTCTTCTGATGCAGCAATCTTCTGTTTATCTTGGAACAACCAGGGTCTCTTTGCAGACATRCACCAAACATTAAAAAAATAAATTATTGATTTTGAAGTGTGAAACRTGAGGGCAGCAGCTCCTAAATCCAAAATAGATTAGATGTCCAGGAAAACATTTAAGCTCAGAGGAACACACTGTAAACCCTCTTTAGGCAACTAACTTTCTAATGCAKTGACTCAAAGAAAAATCTATCTTTCCAAGTGAAATAAAAAGTCTGAGCAAAAGTATTTTTAAAAGGGGTACAAAATTAACATTCTGYCCATTACATCAGCATCAATCAAAAAAAAAATCATTGGAGTTTGTCACAAGATAAAATTTATTTGGCTTGCCAAAAAATTATTTATGCCCTTTATTTTTTCCTTTTTAATAAAAGGGTTTCCTGTAAAACCCTTTTTATTAATCCTATCCTGATTACTTACATGTAGCCATTAATTAAAATGTAAGTTTCAAGAAAAGTTGTTTCATCTCTCTTATAGTCTACATGGTGACACAAGAATTCATTTCCAGAYTGCACTTGGCTAGAGTTAATTTCYTTCATAGTGGCTGGTGTGGGTCTGTGTTTTGGATTTGTGCTGGGAATAGTCTGATAGCACAGGGATGTTTTTGTGATCACTGAGCAGCTCTCACARGTAGACAAGGACTTTTCTGCTTCTCATCCTGTCTCATTGGCAAGRAGGCTGGGRGTGCACAAGGACCTGAGAGGGGRCACAGCCAGGACAGATGACTCCAATCAACCAAAGCAATATTCCATACCAYGTAGTTTCATGGTCAGCTTATAGTCCTGRGGAAAGGAGGAGGARGRGGYTGTTCAGAGTGATGATAATTGTGTWCCCAAGYCACCATTACKTGTGGTGGAGCTCTGCTTTCCTAGGAATGGCTGAACACACCTGCTCACCCATGRGAAGTGGTGAATTRATTCTTTGGGTTGTTTTGCTTGCACACATGGCTTTTRCTTTATCTGTTAAACTGCATTCATACCAACCCAGAGGTCTTCCATTTTGCACCTCCAGTTCTCTCTCCCATCCCATGAGGTATGAGTGAGCCACTGTCTGTGTGGGGCTGAGTCGCCAGCTGKGKTTAAACCATGACAAGCTCTKGGAAACATTGCACTTCAGAGAYRCTGTRAACCATCTGAAGATGGATATTTAAATAGTTCCTATGAATCAGCCAGAAATTACTATTCCTTTTCACCTCTGATAAATGGCTTTTGGTGGTATTAAGAGAATCTGGACATCAAAAGACTTCCTTTGTGAAGTCCCCTCTCATTCTGCTCTGCATAGGAGAGAGAGAATAAAAAGAATATTTATCATAAACAGTTGGTAACTAATAGAACTAAGAAAACAGTTGACATGTAGAAAAAGCTCAGTGTCTGGAGCTTTTCACGGTTAAAAAAATGGCAAATATTGAAAATTTTCAAGGAAAATACAATATAGTAAGAGCTGGTGGTGATAAGGAGTGTTGATTTTCTTTGAAAAAGTGCACTTTCTACATTTGCCCAATCTATTGATGTCAGCAGAATAATGTATCCACTTCAAGCACAGCAATGCATTCAGAAAATACMCTTTTGGTGATGACATAGAAGCTGGAGCAAACATTCTCAGATTTGTATGTCAGTCAGATGAGAATATTCACATCAACAAAAAATGAAGCATTTTAGTCTCATTTATCCAATAGAAAATTCCACCAAAATTAATATCTTCTTAGATAATGGGACCRCTCTTAACAGTTCACTGGTCTCAGAAAGAGGGAATCCTTTCCCATKTTTCTTTAGTCCTGGAAAAAAATMTTGTCTTATTAACTTATCTGTAGCGCATATGGACACCTGTGGAAGCATGCATGAGTTTTACAGAAACAAACTTCTTACCTCATGGCTTTAAGGGCCCAAAAAGCAGCACAAGAAGGGTTTCTAAACCACTAACCCAAGAGCAGGAGACAAAAGGGACAAAAGTGAGGAAAAAGAGCCAAGAAAAGGCTCAGAGGCAGAGGCAGGGAGCTGGTAAATCACATTGACTGTGCATTGCATGGACAGCTTTAAGACTAGCTAGTTCCATGTAGAAGYGTCCTTTGGTTATCAAAGGTTTGTTCTGATGCAGACTCCCCCTGCATGCCACCCTAATAAAATTTACYTTTGTCCAATGCCCATATCTCAACTCCCTACTACTTGAGGGAAAATCAAATGGCAAATTTATAAGTAAAAAACCCCAAAAGCACAAGGTCTTTCATTGTTTTTAAAGTTTACCAGAAATCTGGAAATAAGCAGTGGAGTAACTACCCTGCATAAACAAAAGATAATGAATACTAAAACTTTGCTGACAGCCAAGATCAYAGTGATTTAGTCAGTATTAGCAGGTTTTAATCGAGTTCCTTTAATTGCCACCTGCTCCCAAAATACCCTGGCCACTTGCTTCTGCCCTCACATTGCCAATTGGCCCAAGCATCATGTAGCAGAGCAAACAGATTATCARATAAGAGAAATCAGTCCAGTCAAAAGTTACCCAGAAAAGTACTTTCATTTGGATCAGTTCCCTGATACTGTTTACCCCCTGGCTGCATCAGTACTTGCATTAGTCACATTTGTGTGGGGTGAGAACAACCAGAATGGCTAAAACCTTTAGGCATAATTTCCTCAGGAAGCCAATTTACCTTCCAGGCTGTCTGGGCTTACGTGTTTAGAGTGAACTTCTCACTCTGCACAATGTGTAGTTCCTTCAAGTGGTTGCTCAGGACTGTAAAAGCCCATAATCAATACTCTTTGTACATGCTGCTGAAAACTCTGAGTAAGGATGTGGGGGACAAAAGTGGCAAAGAGGGAAAGATGTAGGCTGTAAGGGAACTTGCCATCCTGTAGTTATGGGAAGTAGTTTCAATGTTTATAATGCTGATCATGAACAAACCACAACAGAAATAACCCAGGCAAAAAAACAATAAGTTGTTCTTTCAAATACTCCAGGTGCCATATTAAAGCTCATTTTAAGTTTCTTCAGTAGCTRTTTTATACTTGGGTGGGGGTTGTGTTAGAAATTGTGTATTGAATTAAGAATTAAATAAAGCTCTGARKTTTTATATCAGTTACAYTATGAATTAGTTAGGAAAAGAAAAAAAATCCCTCCTGCATAATYTCTTTGATTCTTGCAAACAAAACACACACTTTGAATTAAAACAGCCATTTTTCAGTCATCTACAGATAATATTATTATTAATGTTAGAATATTTTGACATATTATTTTTATTCCAGTCAGAATAAAAGCCTTGAAATAYAAAAATTTTAACAGCAGTAGAGTTTATTTGGTACTTCTTGTTTTCTGAGSAAATGGATTTCAACAAATATTTYATTCAATTACTGCTCATGGAAGTACCATAAGTGCTTTTCTGAAAAAGGTGAGAGCTCTTATGCAACAGATTCATGGTGATTCAACTTGACCTTTCATTGTAAAATAGGATTGGACTTCTGCCATGTTATAGATGCTCTTCTTGTAAATATCCAGATGCCCCCATTAGTTTCTAGAGGTTTTTCACCAGATAGAAAACAGTGAAAGTGGTTATAGCAGCATATGCTCTCTTGCCACAAAACTAAATCAAAGCCAATGATGTTATGAGTGTTCTGCAAGTTCCTGACAGAGGTTTTGATAAGTACTTGTGCAATGTGTATGACACATATGCATGGGTGCGTGTGCATTTTTGTAGCAAGCTTTCAGTTGAAAATTTTTATTTGGTTTTACATAAAGAAATCCAGAAGAAAATTATAGTTTGATCAACATGCTGCAGTGTGCCAGACAAGCACAGTTTGAAACTGTTTCCTTATGTATTCTGTAGATTCCTGTCTTGATTCCACCATGTTTAGGGTACCTAGTTAGGTATTTTATGATGRCAGAAAAAAGCATGCTCAAGGTGACAGGATTAGATTATTAAACCATCAAMCTTTTTTTCAAATTTTTGTCACCCCAGCTGACATTTAAGCCATACACAGATGCTTGCTTATTTCCCTGCCAGAACTCCCCAGTGTGATGGGGCAGAAACAAAGTAATGTCAAAGCCAGAGAACACATGAGTTAAGATAAACTTTAATAGGGAAAGACAAAGCCATTTGCACAAACAAAGCTAGGCAAGGAATTCATTCACCACTTCCCATGAGCAGACAGGTGTGTTCAGCCATTCCTGGGAAAGCAGGCCTCCATCCTGCAAAACAGTGACTTGGAAAGACAAATATCATCMCTCCAAATGCCCTTCCCCTCCTTCTTCACCCAGCTTTATATTCTGAGCACGATGACATAGGATAGAGAACATCTCTTTGGTCAGTTGGGGTCAGGTGTCCTGGCTATGCCCACTCTCAGTTCTTTGTGCACCCCCAGCCTCCTGGCAAGCAGAGAGTATGAAAGACAGAAAAAGCCTTGGCTCTGTGTAAACTCCACTCAGCAGTAACTAAAATATTTCTGGGTTATCAAGACTATTTCCTTCAAAAATGCAAAACACAGCCCCGCACCAACTACTGTGACAAATATTAACTCCATTACAACAGCTAAAGTCAACACAATATTCCATCCAGGAAACAGTCTGGTTTATAGTCTTCTAAAACTGAGAAGAAAAAGTGAGACACTGATATAAAACTACCAGAAGATTTGCACACTAAGACAAGGTGGACATATACATTCAATAGGAACATACCAAATGGAAAGATGATTTGTAGCTTATGGTGTGAAATAATGGTACTGGTCTATGATCTCCAGAACTGTGTTTAAATCCAAGTAAGCTTACTGTTTGGAATGCAACTACAGTGATCTTCTCACTGTAATTGCAAATTTTTAAACTTAAAAATTAATATGATTCTGTTTACAAATATGTCTGACTTTTAAATGTTTATTCACTGATAAGGCACAAATCTATACCACAATTTTCTCTGCTACTGTTTAGAATCCACCTGTATAACACAGGAGTTGTGTCTGCTCCCTAATTTTCAAATAATGAAGACTTAGAACAGTTTAAAGAGWATAAAAATGAATAGGTTTAAAGTAMATACAAGGCTTATCCTTTTGACCTTACTAAATCTGTAGAATGTTAGTTTGCTAAGTTCCTAGTACCTTCTGTTAATGAAAAAAATTAATTCTGATGTCAGCATGACTCTCCCCAAACCCTTTTCTTTTAACAGAAGCTTCCAAATTCAGTTACATCTGGGAAGAAAATTWAAAAAAAAAGGGATTGTTCCTTTCACATGCAGTAGCATGAAGACATGACCTTTGAAATTCCTTGTAGAATTCTGCCAGAGAGCTGCAAGAGAAACAAGAAAATGTCCTCAGCATGGTGCAGCTCACGTTTCACAAACACTTCAGAAAACAGGGTATAGTTTTCTCATGGGACACCTTCAGCTCATTACAGAGAGCAAGCTGTGAGGACTGCTCACAAAGCAAAATGAGTAAATTAATTATATGACAAGTGTTAATATCTTATTTGAAAAGAGGAATCCCCAAATATCAATTAAAAGTTTTGTCAKAGTGTTGGAGACTGCTTAAATCTTGAAGGACAAAAACAAAATCAAAAACTTAATGTGAGAGAAAACTAATCCTTTTTATTTTCCAATTACAACACTTTGTAATATTAAAATGAGTCAACACTTTTTCAAGCAGAGAGCTTCAGTGCTGAAAATCATGTCTTTATAAGATTAAGAAGTTTCCATGGGAGTTTTTATTCCCATGAATAAACAATTCTGTCATTGTGATAAAAGAAAAATTAATTTCTAGAAGGATATTTTAATATATTGCCTAATCTTGAAACTCAATTTTAAATTGAGGAATAATGTGGGATTGAAAAACAAAAATAAAGCCATATAATTTTCTTTAGCCTGCTCAAAGAATCAGATCAACCTTAGTTCAGTCCCAGTGAATGCTGAAATTGCAAAATAATACCAAACTGGAAACACTTSTATGTCTTAATATTTCACATAAATATTGTGCCAATCAACAAAATCCAAGATCTCTTTTATTGGTTATTTCACCCTAGCAGACACTTCAATATCCAGAAAAGGCACTTGTTGCCATTTACAACAAAATAAAAATGTCTCTAGCCTGCTCAGTATTACTCTTTCATTTCCAGTATTCCCATTAGWGTAATCAAAATGAAATGTTGCTGCCATAGTAAGGGAGAAAGGGACTGAGCTCTTCCTGCTGCAGGAGATGAAGTTGGGGATTGATGGGAAAAAAGAGATGCTGGAGAGAGAAACCATTATCTGGCTTTTTGGTGATCTTGATGCTCTTGCACCTCACTTCATTCCTTGACTTGTAGTCACCAGTCTTACACTGAAATCTCTGCCTCAAAAGCATCCACAAAGTTGCCTTTTCAGGAGGTGGATGGCAGGTCTCCTGCTGAAGGTTAAAGGCTGTTGAGATCTGGAAGAATCTAGCAAAATTTTGCTAGYCAGGTAATGCAGGAAGGAGATGGACATATGCCACAATATTAAACAAAAATAAAACTTGGATATTCTTTGCAAGAATTTTGCTCCAGAATAAAGTYTGCACATTTGTGAATATATTTTAATATTCATTTTAAAAATCTTGTCATTAGACAGAAATCATAAATGTCTTCATTCATAGGATAACTTCCTATGTTGAGCTTGGATGACAAATCCTTAATAAAATATTTGTTTTGTTTCACACCTATAACACTCTGTTCTTATCTTGATATAAAAGCTATGCTTGCCATCTTTATGCCTTTGATTTTCTAAATTAAATAATCTAAATAATTTWAAAAACTTTCTTCTTATAGAAAGCTGGCTTTTTTTATGTTCATCAATGTCATTATTGCCTGTCCCTAATCTTATCTAATTTTTCAATTTCCTTTTTAAAGCAAAGCAACTCATATTGCAAGCAGGATTCAAAATTAGTCTGCATCRCTGATTTATATAGAGACCTTTATAGATTGTTTATTCACATCCAAAAGCAAACAAAAATTAGTGTAAAGAGAATGAAAATAAATCCATTTTCCAAATCAATCTCATAATTATTTTGCAGCATTAGCACAGGTCTCTGGTTGAGAGCTTCCACTTCTATTGTCATTCTATAATTAACTGRAAAAAAGGCATTATTTCACAATACAAGTGGAGCAGCAATCTCTCTTATTGAACAACACTGTATGTGAAGTGGTGTGCAGTGCTCAGCTGATGCACAAATATACATCTGAATATACAGTTTGAAAATAACAATGATAGGRAAGAATAGATCTTGTCTCTACTGAAATCCTAAGTGCACAAATTTTGTTTAGTTTAACATTTTGAGATTATACCCACCCACTCAGTTAAGGTATCTTTACATATATTCTACTGAATGTTAACTTTTCCATCTTTCTAGCCGTAGAACTGATACATCTGTATCTTGAACAACAAACTTTTTCACTCTAGCTCTCAACTTTAAGAGGCAGTGTCAGAGGGGTCCCATTTCCCAGAAAACATTAACATATCCTCTTAGTGCAATCTGATAAAAAACCCTAAACCTGTGATATTTGTGAGTGTTAAAATGTTGCATTTCTCCACTGATGGATTCAGTTTCATGTTATGCCAACTAAATATAGCAGAGGAAAAAACTGTCCTCTTTTTCCATTGCATAAGATTTGTTACTCTTTATGGGCTCCATATGCATTTCTGGATCAACTTCAGAAGAAACTGTTGAAGAAATTGCCTGAGAGAGTTCCCATCAATCTTGCAGCTCATCCAGGGAGTGCCAGAAAGTGATGTCTTTATTCCTGCCAAGTTGCTAACATACAACAGGTAAAAGACTGAGCAAAACATCTCTGTTTTCATCAGGCTATACCCCTGCTTTTTCTGGTTTCTTTCTTCTGTATGTTCAGCTCTATGTATACAAGTCATATATGTCACATATAAGTGTATAATAAATGTGTGTGTATATACTGTATGTATGCATATATATTGCATCTAAGTTGTTCCTGATGAAAATGTCCTGGGAAAAGCATGATGCACTGGCTGCTTTTCAGCACTAACTCCATCCTTTTCTTGGTTGGAGTCTGTAGAAAGTGTAATGTATTAGTATATTTATTGCATGTAACAGATTAAGCACATATTATTATTCATGTTATTAATAGTTTACAGATTTATGCAATTCACATTGCATGCACCTTTATATTATTCCTAAMCAATGAATCTGATAACAGGTCACCTTCTTCATCTCAGGCCAAATTGCTCAGTCCAACGCAGTTTCTGCATCACTACTCCCAGTTCCACTACTGAGAGTAGCAGAGGGAGCATCAGGCAGTCACTGCACTCCTCCAGCACCTGGCTTACTTTTAGGGGTCTAAAAAAAGGTAAAACTGTCAGAGTTATAAATCAAATTGTGAAGAAATCTAGGCTTATACCAGAATTYTTTTTAGATTTAAAACTGATAAAATTGGTACATCTTAGTATATACTATCAATCTATAAATTAAATTATCAGCAGTGGAAGTTAATCAGTTCTTAGGATTTCTATAACAAAAAGAGACAGATAAGGCAATTCATTAGGAGAGATCTCTGAAGACAAAGAATTACATGAAGACTAAAGTAATTGCTCCTTTTTTGTTCTGAATATACCCATGATTTTCTGAAAAATGTCTTTAATTAGTGAATGGGCAAGGTACAGTCGRCAAGCTAGACACAATGTTTCTCTGCAGGGAAACCAAATCCCTTCATAAGCAGAACAGGAAAGAAAATAGGCTCTAATCCTGTGCAGAGAATCAGAAGCTGAATACACTGCCAGTTTGTTGAGTAACCAAAGCATTAGAAGCTATGTCATAATAATTTCTTGAGGCTTCCTATCAGTGGACTCAGAACTGAATTGATTTCTTGYTGTAAGATGAATTAGAGGATATAGGCCCAGAATACTTTTGTCTTAATCTAATGTACTGGTAAATGCAATAATCTAAATTACCAAGTAATTTAATTCATTAATGTGCATGTTGAACAGAGTTATTAGATGGCAAAAATCCTTCAGTATCTGATTCACAATTATCCCACACAARGACTGAAGAGAATGATTCATTTGCTTTCAGATAAATTATAGTTTTCTCTTYCTCTACTAAAAGGTATGTCTCCACCTCATTGATTTATGTGATTTAACTAAGATTAAATGATCTGCCTACAACTATAAAAAACATTTCTGGAGGACAGCCCAGGCCTTCTATCTCCATGGCTCCTGTTCTTATCAGAAACCAGCCTTCTGTTCCTTATCTAGATTTAGTCCCATCTCCTGAGGAGYTCAGTCTGGCCTGATGAAGTGTGTRGATAGAAGCCTCACTTTGGTGGTCCTTTCATGCAGACCATGCTCACTTTTAGCTGCACATTCATTTGAAGATTTTTTTCAYGACAAAAAATTTCTACTTCAATGACAGACTCAGATCTGTCCTTTAATTATTAATCTACCATCCAGCAGATAACACATGTTTCTTCTGTAATTGCTCATTTCATACATTAATCCTAGTGAGGCAATTTCCTCTTGGGTCTCTTAGCCCATCTACTACTTTTCATCAAGAATTCTGCTTGCAAATAGAACAGATTATTTGCATTATTATAGTAAACCAATATTACTGAACTGTGGTAAAACACTGGTTCAGACAAAGTCTGGAAAAAGGCTAGAAAACACAAAGTGAAAGCTTTCTGAAAAATAGACAAAGMAATAATTACCTGTCTCTTTCTAAACAGCTATAATTATCAGGAGCAGAGCTAATAATTTTAAGTCATGATGGTGATCTTTTCTTTCATCATTTAAATACAAAACATTTCTATAGTACTGCTGTGGAACGTGCAGATAGAAAGACTCTTATTAACCCCTGAAAGAGTTACTGATGTCTTACCTGTCTGCATAACAAATRCCAAATGCAGGAAAAGTAAATTCATCAATTGTTTTCATTTTGTGATTTCATGGAGTGAGAAGTGTGTAATAYGGCATCAAATAAGCAAAGAAAATCAAAGACCATCCATAGAAACTTTACTCATGGCTTATCARAGGCAAATGTGTTTCCACAAGTAATTCCAATAATAGATTAAAAAAAGAAGTATTCATTACCTTAAGAAGATTTTCCAAATATGAAATACACTAATGATCACTTATTTTTCAAGCTCATATTGAAAACTAATAAATACCTAATATTTGTGAAAAAAAAATCTAATATTTTTGTTCCATTTGAAATAAATACTTTTAAACAAGATTTTATTGATGACACCAGGCATAGATCCTCCCAACAGATTAAGGTCTCAAAGGYAGTAATCATCAGGAACACAAAACTGTCTCATTTTCAAAAACACTCCAGTGTCTCATAAACTTATCCTTCATCACTAAGAGAGAAGCATGGAAAAAATATTTTAAAAAGTGGTTTGTCAATTTTTGTTTTAAATAGTTTCTTAAGGAGAGTGTTTTTCTTTCCAATTTTTATTTTCTTCCCTCCAAATGCCTGAGGGTGACTAAGGAATAGACTCAGGCTGGGTATAACTGGGCTTAAGAAGGGTTGTTCTGGCTTTTCTTGAGAATACAAGACACTCCTTAGGCAACTGCTTGGATAACTACGTTGCAGGCAAAGGTGACATGGATGAGGAAAACGTAACAGGGAAGTCTCAAAGAAGCAGAAGATGAAAGACAGGAAATTCCAATGAATGTCAGTTTTCAGATGGATTGGTGAWGAAAATGTGGTGAGACAATAATTATATGGCATTTGGAAAAGGGTCACAAAGCTTGGAAATATTCTGGAGGTTACTGATAGGTCCTTCTCTATGGGGCACAACAGCCTGTAATGGCAAATTAATATATTCCATTGTCATTCGTACCTATTGTTTCAAATGTTTCTAAAGACAAGTGGCTGAAAAATACCCACCTAAGAGAATAAGAGAGAGAAATGGAGTGAGGAAGACAGAGAGAGGAAAGGGACAAGGAGAGGGGGTAATAGTGGAGAGGCTTGTGCCAACATGACCCAATATAAAACAATTAAAAAGAAAATACAGTTAATTTTTCAGGAATTAAAGAGCCAAAAAAAAATTGTGGACAACTATGGATATTTTATGATGTGTGCAGTATTAGGTGTAGATCAGGTGGTAGTCCTGAGGCCACCTGTGTGCTGCAATTGGACTACTGTGAAACCAAATTCAGGACAGTGTTCTGAAAGTGTGACTTCAATTGTAAAGCTCAACAGGGACACAGGATATTATTGGTGATTGTACTGCCTACATGACATGAAGTTAACTGTACAAAATTAAAATATTTCCAGGAAGAACACTGAGAACACCACAAATCTCTTGGACCTTATAGAGCTTCTAAACATAAAACCTTTGAAAGAGTTTGGTGTATAACAATGGCATATATTAAAAAGGAAAAGAAAAAATCATATAGTTATGTGTTTGAATTCTATTTTAGAGCAGGTAGATATGTTTGATAAATTAGCACGTTAAGATTGAAATTTTATACAGTACAAGGAGTGAAAAATCTTAATAATTTTCCATGGTAAGTCTTTTATCAGCTTCTGAAAGAAGCTGCCCCTGTAAAGCTCCCAGTATTGGCCATACAAACCCAATGCAGATTCAAAATWTTTTTGCTGAAACAACAAGATTGGGAAGAATGAAAAAAGATGTTTTCTGGCAGACTTCATTAAGTCAAAAAATTWWWWAAAAAATCTTGTAGTTTTTWAAAATAATTRYCTMTGTAAATACTGKAATAAAGTGTAATATTTYCTTTGAGAGACTGAAAATTCTCTTTCACAGAGCTACAAATGAACTGCTGTCCTGAAAGACAACAGTGCAAATTAGTGACAGTCTTGATACATCACTTTAGTCCTTTATTTTATTGGAATACAAGGAATTTAGAAAAACTGGAGTTGCAGATCAATCACAATACTTCTGTATGAAAATCAGAGAAATGTAAAAACAGAAAGGCAGAATACTGGAGGAAAAAAATATATATTCATATATATTCATATTCATATATATGCCATTAAAGGGAAAAAATTAGCAGTAGACAGTGATTGCCGAAGGATGAAGACAATACTGTTAAACAGAAAATCAATTGCAATATTAGTACACAAAGTGACTTGTATTACATCCTGTCATTGAACCTTAAACTTAATTGACATTTGATAGGTCTGTCCTGTYCTCTTTTCTAGTTTATTTCTGTGTTAAAAAATGACAAGTCTTAGACAACACATTATCCAATATTCTAAAGAGCTTTTATTGCAAAGGTCAATTTTCTAGTTTTCCAAAGGGCTCTGTGGCCATTCAGAAGAAAGGACTTTACCTTGAGTAAGTCAATATGAAATAAAATTTTGGTGAGGAAAACGCAGACAGTGAATTAACAAGCTACAAAAAATTCAGTGATGGCTTAAGTTAATTTATTCTTCATCACTGAAAGCAGTTTTTAAATACGCTGTTCTTGGAGCAGCTGAGTGACATACCTAAACTCCCTGGATGTTACTCAGAGGGAGATAAGTGTCAGATAATAAGTTTCATCACTGCTATAATACCCTGAGTCATGAGGAATTAATAAAGAGAGATTGTATCTTGACTCCCTCACACACTGGGTCTTCAGGCTATGCACTTCCATAAGACCAGTGGCAGGTCACAATCAAATCCRGAATTCCTCGTAAATGAAGCAGCAGATCATGTTCATGTTCTAAAATTTAACAAGGAGAGGGAAGATGTAGAATCAGTTACATTTGCAGCTGGAAGAGACTCAGTGCCRCTAAAAAAGAGACCCACTACTAGTTTAATTTTACTGGGAGAAACAGTCAGACACTGTTTATGAGTTCTGAATAAAATAATAACCAAGAAACTGTTACCTAGCAAATGTCCTCTATGGATAGATCCTCATGGGAGCATGGGCATGAAACAGCTCTRAATATTTACTTACTGGTGAATTTGTAAACAGACAGAAAATTTAAAYAATATTTTGAAAAATGTTTGTTCTTCCTCCCCAGAAGGAAAACCAAAATGGTYAAAACATAGTCAAGCTAGGCCTTGACTGGATGAAACTAAAGTTTCTGGTTTCAATATGAGGCAGCTCATCYAATTTAGTTTATTCTTCCACCTGTATTCTGTACCACCAGATAGAAAACTTTTCCTCTTCCAACTGCATCTCTTATGACTCACCCCAGAAAGTRAGGGTAATCCAGRTTCTTGTTAATARATGYCTTGGGGCAGATTAGAGTGAARCAACACTGAATGATCAGTGTTTGTAAATATATATACCTATGTGGGGTTTATTATAGAACAATTTAGTTGCAAAGGAAAGCAGGTAGCCATTTGGTTATTGTATATYGTAATGCAGTGATACAAAAGCATAAAAATACCACTTAAAAATGTATTAGGAAAAAAAAWTTTAAGAATAAAAAGMWWTATAATCACCACCCATGAATCCAGCAATAAGAATTAATTGTTGCAATTTCAGTATCTGTTGACATTGTCTGTTGTACTGTATCACATTGTCTGTATCACACTGTCCTAAGTATATAAGCCAAGATTGCTTAAATGTGCAGACTTCTTTAAGGTAACTTTCCATTTAAGTAATAAAAAATCAGAATAAATTGAAGGGAAAAGGCTGGGGTTTTCATACTGTTTGTGGGAAATATACTCTTTAACGTGCATTTCTGTCTTAATTTGACACTACCTTGAAGTTTACTGAATTAAGCACCCTTACTCTAAAATATTGTTTGTAAATGATGCAGAAAAGCTTCTGGGCAAGTTTAATTCTGCATCCATAATTGTATATCTATATCTCTTGCAGGATCTTGGTAGCCATTTACCTTATCTAAGAAGTAGCAGGATACATAAAATTCAAAAGTGCTTGAAAATTGAATAATGCAGGGAATATCTTACTCAGATAACGATATCAGYCTGTATTACCATTAGAGCCCTACACTTGCATTTTGTATGTATCAGGTACATTTGTTTAAGTCTATTATTAAAGCAGATATAATGAATGATTTACTGAATTCAAGGACAGAAATYTATACTCAGGTTAATTGATATTGATTTGTAACTAGCACTACATTCAACAACATTGAAATCACAAGAGGTGAWAACATAAATTAGTGAAATTATTCCGTCAAATCTAATGGCAACAGAAAATGTAGCGTTCAATTGTCCCAGAGAACTTTTTCTACAATACATGAATCTACTCCTAGCACCATTTTAAGTCTATTCCATTAGTAATCCCATGATTTTAGAGAAGAAACTACATCAGTGTGAGTTGCTAGGAGGAGTTTTCAATCTGTAAAATGGATCAAAAATGAGAACAAAAACATGGCCTCGTTGGAGTGAATAAACATACATTCAGAAGGACAAACCTGTGGGTCCTAATAACCAGTATGTCAGAGAAGCATGAACAAGGAACTTGATACACTYCAGCCAGAAATAATGCTTGTCTTTCTGGGAAGTGAGCTTAATTGAAACAAAAGACTATTCCCAGCAGTCTGTGCTCAGTATGCCAACTTATTTGTTCTGGTGTATTACGTTTTTACTTCAAACAAATGAACAAAACCATCTGGTTTGAAAACACTTTCTGGACAAAAAGAGCCTTAAGTTTATGACAAATGGCATTCAAAAAATTGTTTGCCAATAGGTAAATGTCTGTGTGTCCAAAATACAAGCATTATTTTTAATGTTATCACTTTCAGCATAGCTGAAAATAAACACTCTTCCATCTTTTTTTGTTTGTTTGTTTTTAGAAATTTTGTTATGTAAAACATAGTAAAAAATGTAAGTGAAATATATGAGCAGAGGCATCTTCAAGTACATTGTATTACTCAGAGCCTTGTCCAATCTGTTTTMAGGGATGTGGCATCCACCGCTTCTCYGGGCAACCTGTGCCAGTGTTTCATCACCCTCACTGCAAAAATGTCTTCCTTACATTTGGTCTAAATCCAGCCTCTTTATTAAAAAAAGATTATCCCTTGTCCTATCACTGCTTAAAAGTTTTACACATCTTTCTCATAGCCCTCTGTAAGTACTGGAAAGCTGCTATAAGGTCTCCCTGGAGCCTTCTCCAGGTTGAACAGCACCAGCCCTCAGCCTTTCCAAATGGGGGAGATGCTCCCTCYCTCTGATCTCCTCCATGGCCCTCATCTGGAATGGATCCAATAGTCCATCCATCAAATACATATGTCTCTAATTTAGAGAGAAAGATGTTGCCAAAGGCCTTTCAGAATTCCGGAGAGATGACTTGTTGGTGGGGTATATGATACTTTCTCCACTTCACACCATAACAAGCTTTCAAGATGCCAAAGGAATTATTGGTGTTTATAGAGGCATCTATTATATCAAAGTGTTTAAATAACTGCCAGAGGACATAGAGTTGTGGTAGCAAACCCCTCATTCAGATTCTAACACCCCCACCAAATGTAGTAATTATCCATTAGACAGTTGTCTTGATCAGACATTAGAATAAAGAAGAAAGAAAACTGGTAAAGAAAACAGTAGGATAGAAGCAAAAAGAGGAAAATAAGGGGGATTGACATCTGGAATGCATAAAAAATTAGGTTCCTTATAATGTTAATCTTTTCCTACAGAATTTAGCATTCCAATTAACACTAAAAGTAAAAAAGACATAAAATGARAAAGAAATTCACTATTACTGCAGTTCATTCCAGTATGAGAGGAAAATGGACGGCTATCCTATAATAAATGGAAATATTTAAATTATATTCTCTGGTATCTTTCACCTTGTAGTGAATATATATTCAACTGTCCTCTAGTAACCTGAATAACTTAACATTATGAAGATATTTTTGTTCAACACTATTGGACTTTGAAATTGGTTTTGGTRATCAGTAAATAGTTACATGTACAAAAGAAACCCACAGGCATTCCCATCTCTTATAAGGGAATCTAAGGAAATAAATTAATTTTTAATGCTGTACAAAAYAAGCCTGTTTTAGAAAAAGTGCTGCTGTGGTTTAAACATTTGTTAACTATTTTTCAGATGTRCTCACTGCATCTCTTAAACARAAGAATTGGTAACACTGAAACACTAGATAAACTCAAATAGAAAGTTAAGCTCAAGAAGAAAGAGAACTTTATTTTAAAATTAAATATATTTTATAACTGTTGATTCCATTTTCCTTAAATATTTTTTCAAACACAAAACAATCATAACAAATTTCTCTAAACTGTAAAGTAAGAAAGAAGGACCAAGAGACAACATATGGAAATACACACCAAGAGAGATTAATATTTAATTTTGTACTCTTTTGCCATTCAGACATAATAATCATAACATTATTTTAATATAAATCAGATCACACCTAAGAGAAAAAGCTCTGAGATTCATTATCTATTTACAGTAAAGAAAACTATGCATTAATAATAAATAATTTGCAGCAGCTTGCAATAGGACTTGCCTAACCAAGAACAGTCTCCCTACAGCCCTCAAAGGGAATAATTAGTTTTTAGTCTATCAGGATATTTCAGATTTATTTTAGTGTTAAAAAAGAAAAAAAGTATTCATAAGTGAAATTTCTTCTTCAGTAATAATGAAGAGAGATGGATTTCTTGCACACTTGAGTGCTTCTGAAATTCTGTATAAAATTTATTYCTTTCCTGCACAAAGTACCAAACTCAAAGTACCAGATATTTGCATACACTRTTGAGAGTGATCACTGTGATCCATGTTCCTGAGATGCCTGTAGAACTGATGGAAAATCTTACAATCTTTTAGCTACCATGAATTTGATCATATTATATTTTAYATTGAAGCTATTTCTAGTACAGAATTAATTTATTTGGTTTTCAAGAATGATTAACTAGCAGACGTTCAAGTTTCAAACTATTCAGACTTCCAAAGCATCATGAAAATTGCTGCAAGTTTGCAATTAAACAGTCAGAAAGGGGAGGAGAAACCATGGGGAAAGAGGGGAGAACATAARGCTGTCAGCAACAGCTCAAAAGATTGGATAGCTCCAGAAAAAAATTACCATTTTAAATTACCACCCTATGTTAAAAATACAATATTTTCAGAGAGATTAGGTTTGAGATTAAGAAGAAGGAGAAACTATGTTTAATTACTCTCTTCTTTTGCAAACATCTTAGATTGACTGTAAAGAAAACAATGAATCATACTGCTTTGTCAGTTAAAAACTAAAATGGACTCTTGGGTATCATAGTCTCTAACTGGATCTCATGTTCCTGGAATGTCTTTTGATCAAAACTTTCCAGGTCCTGGCAAACAAAAGGGCACATGGGTCTGCAAGTGTGTGGACAGACCATCATTTTTCTATATGAAGCAGAAGGGATGGACTGCAAAACATTTCTGAAATATATCCTGACTGACAACGTGGTCCCTGCAGCACTGAAATATCCATCTCACAATCTGTGTATTATTTGTATCTCTTATTGAAAGGACTGGGGAGCAAAAAATCTGGATGCCATGGTTTTATCTGTCACAGCCATAAGTGAAAGCCTATTCTGTAGTCACTGCCAGTGTGTCTGATGCACAAGATMAGTTGTCTCTCTTTGAGGCTTGGATTTTTTTTCCAAAAAAATGGAAAATACGGGAAGTAGACAAGCACAGATCACTTCAGATAAAAAAAGAAAGATGTTTTCACAAGTTATTTTACTGATAGAGAGGAAGACTAAAACAGGTAGAGGCAGATGTGATTGGATATTACAGTAACAAAGGTACCTGAAATAGAAACACTAGGGATTAACCAGCAATAAGAAGGAGTGTTTTACAAAGACTTTCAGGCTCATGATATTTATCAGGGTTATGATGAAAAACTGGACAAAATATTGTGGAGTGGGCATAGATAGTCTACAGTCTGTACAAATAGCAATAGGATTTCCTCAGCCTACTGAGAAATTTCAAATAAATGAACTTTCCAGGCTTTAGAAAAGCTTTACATTTTTCTGAAGCTGAAGGAGAATTTAAGCTGTTAGCAAAGGACAACCTAAAAAGTCAATTGAGGACTTTAAAGGATGTGGAGGAGTTGTTACCCCACTTGATCTGTGAGTACTTTTAGTTTAAAATTAGTTACAATGATGCAAAAATCTGTAAAATTAAGCACTGCCACTTAACAGCCAAGGTCATCATGAGGAAAAAAACTTACAGAATACAGCACTGATGGTTTCTTCCCATTTAGTAAGACAGAGTGTAGTAGACATGTATGCTAAGGACTGGCCCAATAAGCTAGTTAAATAAAAGACATTTGAAACAACATCTTCAGTATTTAACACTTTCAAAATATGTGTACATCCAGGAGATGGTTTTTTAACCAAAAAATGATCACACAGTGAATATTTTTCTAAATGTGTTTGTTTAGTGATGGTTGCCTATCCAGTTTTACACAAATCCTCCAAAAGCATCTTGAACCAACCACTGCTCCCCAGATCTCTTCCTTTCAAATACAACCTGCACAGTAAATAATCCATGTGGCAATATTTGTGTATCTAGTTATATCCAAATCTTAGGTGACATTAAAGAAATTTTCCTGTGTAGATCAATCTGAATCTATATTCTCTGTAAATATTTTTAACAACGAATTTTTTTCTCTTACTTGTTGAATAAAATCAATGAATTAAAAGTAAACTTGTAACTGGAAATTACWGTAGTGTCCATAAAACAGTGTCAATAATTATCAGACAAATGCAAAGATGAAAGGCTGAAGCAATAGTCTTAGAAAAGGATAGAAAATTCTGTATGTTTCTGTAATCTTACCTTTGAGAAGCACTACATCTTAACCTTAAATGTTGCACTTCCTTCACTTTGTATCTTAAAGTCATCCAACAAAAAATACTATAAATGATGCTTAAAATTGTTCTTGATAAAGAGTTAACATCAGAGGTGGGAGGAAGTTTTGTTTTCTACTGGTAATTTAAGGAAAATAGTTCTTGGTATTCAAAATTTGCAAATATTTTCATGACAAAAAAAATACACTGGGAAAAAATATTTTTAGGCCAACAGGAATCAACTCTTTAAAATTTTGTACCATTTTAAATTTGATTCAAATATGGTATGTTTTTTTCAGGAAACCACAGGTSTTATTTGTACTTATAAAAACATATATGACAGTAATAATAATTAAACTGTTCAATTGTAAAGAATTCCATATGCAAATGAAACCTCCTTCTGCACTCCAATTAGATAAACTATGCCCTGCATTAATGGGACTTGTTTTGTGGGCTTTCTTACCAAACACCTGCTGATTGAACAAGATTGCTGAGTGGTTAAATAGATTAAACTCCCATGTGGGGATACTGTGTTGTTTCTTTAACCTACTGAAATACAACACTTCACTTGGTGAGTGACAAAATGTTTTTGAGTGGGTTATGTGTTTAATAATAAACAGCTATGAGGTGCCCTAGGAAAAAAATTACACTTGGGAAAATTCCCTTTTTAAATGTTACTTTCTTTTCACCTTTTACTTTCTCTACTAAAGGAAGAGAAACTATATATTTATAGAATTTTCTGTACTGATTTTAGCAAAAATAAGATATCATAATTTTCTGCTATAATATACAATAATATTTCACCATTTTCTCATTTCAGTTTCTATGCAATTTAAGTTGCACGTGTGCAATATGGGGATGTTCATATTCATGTGACAGCRAAAAGAATTTCTATAGTTACAACATCCTAATCTATCAAAAAAGAAAGCTATTACTGCAGGAAAACTCTCAGTAGATGTTAGAGAAGTAACACCAGTTCATGGAAGCCGTCAGCTAGTTTACAAATTTAGAAAAAAAGTCTTATGCATTCAATAAATTATGCAATGAAAGAGTCATAGATCCATGTGGAAAAATGCTGAAAARAAACTAAAAGACATTTTATTGATCTGAACTCTTAATCAATAATAGATGAAATAACTTCCATGATGCATAGGATACCAAAGTGTGTTTCTAGTATTTGCATTACATATATAAGTAATATTTATTAATACTTGATTCAATCTTGAATGCTAGGAATATGATGCTGAAAGGACAGATAAATTTCTTATACTAAAACTGAAGGGAGAGTGTTTTGCACCATGCAGACCCCAGCCCTACTTTATCAATTATGCAGACTGTGAACCTGTCATAGAACCCCATTTTTCCTTCCTCCCCATGAAACTTGGGTTCCTTTTATTTAAACAGAAGTAGTTTCAAGTCCTTCTATGGCAAAAAAATTACAATGCCATGAGGAGGGATGGTTCACATTTCAGTTGTATTCTGACAGGAAGTTAAAGAATTACAAATTTGAAAAGCATTTAGAAATACCACAGTTAAGATGCACTTCATCTTTAAAGTCTCAGTAATGCTTTTGCACATCTGACTTACTTTTTTTCCARAGAAACTATTAGTCTATTTTAGAGGAAATTTCTGAAATTCCTTTACAAAAATTTTAAAATAAAAGCCTTTTTTTCTTGTTCTGATCTTGCTAATAATTAAGCTGATATACCAACGGAGGAAATATGCAGCCTGCTTCATGAATTCTTAGTAGCATTGCGTAAATATAATTTGTATCATAATTGAAATAAAGAAAATATCAAGAAAAAAAAATTTTCCTTGGTGAAATATTTCTTCTTCTCTTTTTGTATCTTTAGAGAGGCCTTGAAGTGTGTTGCTAACAAAAAGAGAGGACAGCCCTAAGTGTTATATTCTTGAAAGCTGACTCTTCCCTTCACAACAGAATGTTAAATCCAGGTAATTGTTCTTTAGCAGCCTTTTCAATTTTTGGTGTAGTCAAAGAATTCAGAAAGTGTTTTGCTACCACGAGTGCTTCAGAAAAGGTCTGTGAGGTCTGACGAGAGCATRTATTAAATAGGCAGAAGAACCCATGTGCTGTCAGAGCTCTTCTGAAGTGCTCTTTGGTAGAATTTCTTGTTCTGATATTTGTCTTATGAAAGCCACAATGCATCCTCAAACTAATAAGCCAGAAAAATATGTATTACTTTCTTAAGTGGAGGGGGGTACAGTATCAAAAGCAGTCTTGTTGAGGAAGACATGGGGGTGCTGGTGGGTGAAAGGCTGCACATGACCCAGCACTGTGCACTTGCAGCCCAGAGAGCCATTTGTGTCCTGGGCTGCATCCAGGGTGGGGATCATCAGTACAAGACATGGACCTGTTGGAGTGAGCCAGAGAAGGGCCACCCACATAGTTAGAGGGACAGAGAACTTCTTCCAAGAAGAAAGGCAAACAGAATTGGAATTGTTCAGCCTGGAAAAGAGAAGGCTTTAGGATGACCTAATTACTAATTACATCCCTCCAGTACCGGAAGGGAGCCTACAGGAAAGATGGAGACTATTTACCTGAGCTTGTAGAGACAGGGCAAGGAAGAATGGATTCAAACCAAAAGACCATCAGTTTAGAGTAGATATTGGGAAGAGATTCTTRACTGTGAGGGTAGTGAGGCACTGGAACCTGTTGCCCAGAGAAGTTGTGGGTGCCCCATCTCTGGAAGTGCTTAAGGCCAGAGGCTCAGAGCTCTCTGGATGGAGCTCTGAGCAATCTGGTCTAATGGAAGGTGTCCCTGCCCATACCATAGCAGGTTGGAACTAATCCCAATGGGGTTGGGACTAAAGGATCTTTCAAGTTCCTTTCTGATGCAAAGCATTCTGTGSTTCTATGATATCATGCTCTGAGTTACCATACACAGTCAAAGTTGATGTTCACACCAAAAATAAGGTTCAATGGCACTACTCTCTGTGTCTAAATATAATAGACTATGTAATACAGAATTAATCCTCATCTTCTTAAATCATCTCTTGAATTTTTTTTCTCTTTAAAGCCACTCCTTTGGTCATGAAGTTGTTGGCTGGTCTACATTTTAGAGAGCCTTATGCACACCTCTGAAAGAGCTTTACAAAATYATGTGAAAGGCTTACTTGACAAATCGCTATTTGGCAGAAAGTCACTGGCAGCAAACTGCAGACTGATAGATGTATAGATATAGTAAGGCATTGAAATATTRAAGGAATGTGTGTGACCCATCATTTGAAGGCTGGCATTTAAAACAAAGTTCACAAAAGCCTTTTCCTTTCCATGTGCGATTTCAACCTGTGACTGAGTTCAGTGTTTATTAAAGCTATCACTCAGTTAAATGGGAGATAACAAAGACAGCAAGAACAAAGACAGGGGGGAAGGTAGAGCTGGGGATCTCCAGAGAATTAAAGCAATTTAGGAAAAATGCTGATTTCTAAATTTTTAAAAGTTAAGGCTAGGTTTTTTAATAACATTATTTTAAATACTTGAGAAAAAAAAAGTCTCTTCTGTATATAAGCTGAGTAAAAGCCAAGAAGGTGAGACAAAAATAGTTGCAAGAAATTTAAAGGTGAAGAATTAYTTGTCTGCATTCTCATTCTCTTTAAAATAGCATTTCTCACCATGGACAAGTCTCATCATGAAGAGCAGTAAGTTCCCAGCCATGAAAAAGAAATATACATATACCTACCTAGCTAGCTAGCTGGCTATTTGTATGTGCACACAATGCATTCACGTAAACATAGAAACAAAGGTTTTCTAATTTCTAGTTTGGAATGGGGCACAATGAATGGCAGCATTGTGCGTTTTCAGGAGCTGGCAGTGCCATGATCAGATTTTTTTTTAAATACTGTTTGTGCCAACTTTACTAATAACGGTTTTTTATGTTTAATAAGCCGAACAAAAATATTCTTATTGGGAAAAAATGGAGGGAAAGAGGAAAAGAAGAAGACTAGGAGAGRAACTCTAGTAGAAACTAACTGTACTGCTGCAAAGGTAATGCACTAGAATTAAGGTTTGTACTCTTCACTTAACTGAAAGCCTGGTAGTGAGTGTTGTAGATTCTTTTTTTCAGCCACCATCTTCTGGGGAAGGCACTGGACTGTAACTTGGAAAACCAAGATGATGATGATGATGATGATGATGATGATGATGATGATGATGATGATGATGAAGATGAAAGGGGCTAGCCAGGACAAACTGCTTCCTCACACTGCAGAATATTTCCATGTAGAAAACTATTTTCAAAAGTGCTGGCAAAAGCTTGTTCATCCTGTGTGGTGGTGCTAAAAATCAGGCTTCTTTGAGTGATTTCAGAGAGCAGCTTCTAGCCCTGCAGTTGCCCTGTCCCTGCAGCCTCTCACACATGTGAGTAGAGGAAGGAACACCAGCCACTTCCTTTCACATTGTCTGTGAGTAAGGACACACCAGGCGAAGTTGTAGCCAAGCAAGAACAGTTAAGGAGAAACACAGACCAGGTCACACAGGCAGAAATGGTCTAAAAAGCAAATGTCAGTGTGTCAGTCGTTTTGCCCCTTTGGTGTTCACCTGAAGCTGTCTCTTATTCAAGGACACGCCCCTTTGGTGTTCACCTGAAGCTGTCTCTTATTCAAGGACACTTCAAATAAGCTATGTAGCAATGTTGATATCAGGAGAGGACCCATCTATGTAACAATATTGACATATGACTTGTAGTGAAATGACTTTACACTGCTGCCTGAAGACATATTCATTTAAACTGCTGCAGAAAGGCCATGGTATATTAATTTTCTGCTGAATTATTGTATCCCATTCATAAGTCAGTAATAACTGGGGAGTTTCTTTACTCCAGATCTTGATCAGACAAGGAATATATSATGTAGGGAGTAACTCAAAGGCTGAAAGCACCTGGATCCCCTGAGAGCAGAATACAGATAATTGGTTCACCATACACCCTTAATATCCTGGTTTTTAGTGTTTTTGGTTTTTTTTTCTAGAATGTTTAAAACAAAATGCTGCATTTCAGTAGAATTAACATAATTTAGCTTTCCAACAGAATCCTCTTCCTTTCTCTCTGACTATTGATRAGGAGAGTCTACTAGTCAGAACAGCTTTCCTTTTTCAGAATACAGACATAAGACACATAGTTCATAGTTTTCTAATTCTTCCAGTTCTAAGTCTGTGCCATGATCACCCASATGCATTCTCATTATTTATACATAATGTAAAATAAAATAGAGACAATTARGTTGGAAAGTGCAATGGGAAATAAGTTGCTTTGGCTGCACTCTGATGTGTGACCACATCACCTGACTAGAAGCATTTCTGAGTAGTCTGGCCACATTTGAAAATGTTACCACTTTTAAAGAACTATGAATTTTCAGGGACTGGATGCTGTTGAACACTGAGAAGCTACTCTTTTCTTGGTGTGGCAAAACAGCTAGCAAAAGGTTTGTACATGGACTCGTGTTTTAAAAATGGAATTGAATATATGTACCATCAGGTACAAACTGAGAATGAAGCAAGGGCAAAAACTGAAGGGCTGGAAAAGATACAAGCAAGTGCAATGGAAGAATGTCACTATCTCCAAAGTTATGGGAACTAATTTTCTAATTGCTCAAACAAAAAAGCATTAACTTTGCTTGATCTATTTGATAATTTAATAATGTAACAACTCCTGATWAACCAAGTATATTAACATAGATATTCTAGTCATAAATTTCTTCATGCACTTTTTGCAAATASCTCATAAATTTTTAGTAGTGACACCCTATAATTCAAAATTAACAACAAAATATCTTGCAACTTGTAAATTTCTGAAATTTACAACTATATCTCTTCATCTCTTCAGTTAAAGAGGTTTRTAAACCTTAAAAAAAGAATATTACCCAAGGATAGGATTGGATGTTACTATTGGAAAGAGGGAAACATTACAGGAAATAATAACAGCCTTCATTATGGTGATTCCAAAGTCTGCTGGATAGTATTTTGGAACTATTGCAATGCAKCTGAAACACAGGTTTCTCTTTAATTTAGCCTTGCAGCCCAGCTTTGTAAAATCTAAAAAGGTCACATCGTTTTGCACATGCTACACTGTACCACTTCTTCTCTCCATTATCAAAGGTACCATACAACTTGTCAGTGGTAAATAAATAGAAAATTTTCTTACCATAGCAAAGGTCTTGTTGTTTTAATCTCTTGGTGAGCTACTAGCATGTTCCAATACACCTATTGCAAATGCTGCAGGCCATAGATGTATTTATTTATTCTATATAATATTTTAAATTGAATTATTTAAAAAAGCTCATGCAGAGCAAGTTATTCCTAAACTTTTAAAGAATCATGGATTGCAGCTGTACTACCCTCAACCCACAGAATTTATTCTGTTTCAGAAAAGGTGAAAGAAGGATAAAGTTAGTAATGTTATTTCACTGAAACTATTTCTTGCAATCACAGTTTATTTCCTGTGATTCTGCTTTTGTCAAACAGATATAATAGCAATGCAATATAATTATATAACAAAACAACTTCTGTATGCCTATTCTGATTTATACACTAAGTTACATGGGTTCTGTGAAAGAAACAACATTTTTCCCTGAGTCTTATTCTCCTTGTGATGTGACTGTAATCAACATGCCACATCAAATCACTGGAGTCACTTGAATCTAGTGCAACTACAAAGTCAGATAAATTTGGAAGTTCATTTCCCTTCCTGGCTGCTATTGCAAGATATAAAAGCAAAATGGGGGCAGGAGGAAATTTTGAGTGACATGAAGAAAAGTGCCTACAGACTGTTGTAAATTACACTTCTTTTACAGTGCACTCTTGGCAATTTCTGAAGAAATGTGTAAATCAGCTGATTTTTTTGCAACTGACCTTGTTAACAATGGGATTCTTCTCCCTATTTYTAAGACTGTCATTAAAAATACTAGAACCTGAAAGTTTTAGGTATTGGAGAAATTTCATATTTACAGAACTGTATGGGTTTTTTGTTTTTTTTTTTTGAAGCTCTAGTGTGACACATAAAATCAAGATTTCATCTCTGGAAATGTCACAGGTTTCATTTCTGTCATTGAACAAGGCATTCTTTCTACACAGGTAGATATTTCAGCTATCTATAAATAAAAGTAGAAAACTAATTTTGCATTTACTCTCTTTTTTTTCTTTACAGATGTATTTATTGACTATCATCTGGGATCTCTACATTCATCAGTGATAAATCCTCCAAGCGATATAAATCATTTGGGGTTTTTTTTCCCAAATCTGTCCTTTTTCAAGCTGGCTTCCTCTGCCTTGATTGATATGACTAAGATTTGCAGTTACCTGCTTTGGGAACACTGACCTCATATCTATGAACACTCTCTGTGCTGTACTTGCATAAAAAACTCAATGGATAATGCTACATAGGGGGARAGTCAATCATTTTGTTTGACAGTAACTATTTTGGGTTATTTTTGAGCAGATATTTATAATGATATTTCTATGGTTCATTTTATTCTAAAGCTTGACTACCAGCAACAAATATCTATTAAAAAGGAAAAAAAAATAGCTCTCCTTATGATTTTCTTGTCATTTAGCAACATGTTCAGTTTGATTTCTTTAAGCTTCATCTGCCATCCAGCCTGCATGGCAATGCTTCACATACCTGTGCAGCTTGTTAATGAAGGCAGAATCTTTTTTTCTTGTTTTTGGAGCTGTCACTGCTACCTCTCTGCTGGACCASCACTTGTAAATTGTTTCTGTTGCAAAGAAACAAGGTATCATCAAAGGTTCTAATTTTTTCTAAGTACTTGTTGAAATTTTGCCAGTTCTTTGCCATCTCCCAAGGTGCTGAATCTGATACTCTAATTATTTTTCATATTATAACTCCAACCCCAACAGCAGCAACACAAACTGGATTTTTTTTTTTTGCCCCCTCCTGGGAGTATCACTAATTCTCTTCTTTTTAAGAGGAAAGAATCATGACTGTGATCCTAAAAACTGTGGTGTGACCTTCAGAAATAAGTCCAAAAGCACAGTAAGTTGAGACAGCAGGTTTCTCTTGAGCAACAGTAGCAGCTGTGGGAGCTCTGACAGTTCTGAAGAACTGATTCCTTTTTAGGTTGCCATGGTGAGGCTTCTCATTTATAAACCATTAATGTTATACTTTTGTTCCTCAAAGTCAAAATTAATTGTTTAGCAAATGCCTTCCACAGGAAGTGAGTTAATTAAATAAATCAGTGTACAAATCCTACAAAATAAATTAGTAATCTATTCTTTCAGAATCTCTTCTTTTGAAATTCTTACATTTTAAATTCCTCATTAAAATTGTGCATGATATTTCAGTTGTCCATACATTATTATTTTACCTAAAATGCTTTTCTTTTTAAAKTCTTCTCAATGCTATCTCAGTTCTCAATGCAATGTATGGATCCTGCAGCCTGTCTTGGCAACAACTTTATAATTAATATATGCTGACAAATAAACTCTTCTGATTATAAACAGATCACTTACTGAAGTTACAAATTTCAAGGCAAAAACCTTATGTCATAAACCATATTTTCTATGCAAAATTGGCAATTACATCCGGTGTCTCTCAGTTYTATTCTTTATACATCCTCTTTGCTTGTCTTTAATTTCTACCTGCAGTAATTATTTTGTTATACAGTAGTCTTGCCTTCAATACAATGATTGCCACACCAATAAATTTCAAACCTACACCACCCTTGTTTCAAATAAATATCACAAAGGCAAACCCATCATATAAGCTGTATTTAAATGGTCCAAAAACCAACCACAGTGACAATTACACTGATTAGTAACATTTGTACCATAGGAATACATTTTTCTATATTTTGGGACTATTATGAATTATAAATTATTCTARAAGTAGAATTCAATCACTTTGTTTTCAGCTCCTGAAGCCCATGTGTCTGGACACTGATATATATCAGRTGGCTGAATCATATATGCACCACTACAGCTTCATTTCAAATGACTCTGAAAAGATTGGTCCCCAGGTATTAATCCTCCAGAAACTGAACATTTAGCTTTTCAGGAGCACCTATTTGTTYAAAACAGAAGCATGGCATAGGAATAAGTAGTTAGTGATTTATAGGGCTAAAGGCTAATCAGTGCTATCTGTAATATGAGAGAGACTTAATTCAGAATGTTTTTCTTGGTGTCAGCATCTGAAAGGTTCATCTGGAATGGTACAGCCAAAGACAGCAAAATAAATGGAATGAAGTGTCCTGAAAAAGAGACATTTAATAAGGAAAAAAAGAAGATGTAAGTCCAGGTGTACATAAAAATGAAGGAAATATACACTCATCAAATTGAAATGGCACGAAGTAGCAGTACAGGGAGAAGCAATAGGCAGAGAATAGTCAAACAGCCAGCTGAGGCATCATACCTGGAACACAGCTGCTGCAAATGGCCTTCAGCCTTCAAGGGTATTATTCTGATAACAGTGTGCAACTTTTCTGTACAATGAAGAAACATACTGGAACACAACTCAGYTGCTGGCCTAAGCTTTTGAAAAACTGCTGTCATTTAATTCTACCTATTTAATGTACTAAAAAACTAAACTCTCCAAAGAAACTTAATTAATGTATAAAAATTGTGCTTTTAAGACCTGAAATGCTGAGAGAAAAGTAGAGTAGACAACAGTTCCTGCTTAAATTCCATTTAAATGAACTTCAAGCATCTTTCTCTGACAGAATTTACAGGTTCCCATGACAATGGTGTTATGCTTGCCATAACAAAAAACCTCAAAGAAGCACATCTAAATTCTGTGGCAATATTTATGCCTCTGAGAGTATCTTTTATCTCTCTCTCTCATATCTGCATTGTTGTGACTTATGTTGAAAATACACATTGTTGAACCATTTTCGCACAAATACATCTTTCTATTAAATGCCTTATCCTGAGTTCAATGGTTACAATAGAGATTCCAGCCAGACAATTCAGAATCTCCTTACCTCTCTTCATGAGTGTTTGAGAACTGGAGTACTAGTCCCATCATCAGTCCACTTTTTCAGTAGCAAAGTACCTTTGCTACTGTTCTCTTCAGATGCAGTCTCCTTATTTTCCTGAATTATCTGCCTGTGACAAGAATCTTTGCTCTTTGTCTTCTCTCATGTTTGTTTCCAGAAATACTGGACACATCTTCAAAGTAGTCCTCCTTGAAGAAAAAAGGAGAGTAGTGGGCAGGTTCAGATAAATTCTCCAGAAATGGAGTGTCAGAAGCTTACACTAGTGAACCTGAACACCCTAAGGCTGCCCATGGAACAGGGAGACCCYTCACAGGTACCAACTTACTCCTATAGATGGCAAAAGTGTGTTCTAATGACAGATTTTTGAAGAGGGTGAAGCCGTAGCATTTTGAACACTTGCTGGGACCTCTTCCAAGGCATGAGTGACAAAGTTGAAGAACACATCCAAGTATTTGTTTGCAAGTCTTAGTGGAAAATGAAAACTGGTAGTAGAGATTTCATTTTATCTGAAGGAGCTGCACTTCTCATAATGAGCATGAAGACAGAATCAGTGTCTGTTGCAGTTTTGGGGATTTTTTTCCCCCATCCYTTGAAATAGTGAGAAATATCTAATTCCCTGACAAATCAATCAACATCTCTGAATGAAATAGTCTGAGGCAGTTTATGTCTCAAGGGCTCCTTATACACAGCTGAGCTTCTAATACACATTTTTAATCTCTTACATTAATAAGGGTTGGAAATGTTTTATTCTGCCCAATGAGAGCTTTGATTCTCCAGTGTAATGGGGTAATAAGTTTGTAATTTGTAAAGCAATTTTATGATTGCAAAATGCRCATTATATTGTGATTGCATTATTTTTAAAGCATCAATGGTTTTAAACAAAAACACTAACATTCCTCTATTCATTTAACATTTTTTGTACTCAGACTTTTTTATACTTTCTGTCTAGTGTCCAACAACTAGTATTAATTATGCTTTGACAAAGGTACCAAGCTMATTGGGCTAGACCAAGTCATGTTAATCCATTGATGTTCATTGTACTTTATTGTGTTTCATGATTTCACAGAATCATAGAATGCTTTGTGTTGGAAGCAAACTTGAAGATTTCTGGTTCATTGCCATGGGCACGGACACCTTCCACTAGACCAAGTTGCTCAGAACTCCATCCATCCTGTCCTTAAACACTTCCAAAGATGGGGCATCCTCAGCTTCCCTGGGCAACCTGTGCCAGTTGAACTTTGCAGTAAGACTTTCCTCCTTAATCTATCTAATGTGATTCCCTTTCARTTTGAAGCCATTCCCCTTGTCCTGTCTCTACATACTCTTRWATAGAGTCCTTCTTACTCTTTCTTGTAGGCTCCCTTCAGGTACYRGAARGGCTCAATTGGRCCACCCTAAAGCCTTCTCTTTTCCAGGCTGAACAATTCCAATTCTGTTCATATTTGCTACTGGAAGAGGTGCTCYRTCCCTCTWATCAGMTTGGTGGCCTCCTCTGTACTCATTCCAATAAATCYGTGTCCTTCTAGTGCTGGGATCCCAGAGCTGGATGCAACATTCCAGGTGGGGTCTCATGAGAGCAGAGGAGAGGAGCAGAGGAGAGGAGTAGAGGAGCATTACTGTTTATTCTGGTCTTTTTGAAACAAACACAAAAAACAAAAGCAACTGGAAACATTAGGAAATGAATATTTTAAAATGTTATTGCTTTTTTTTTAACGCAAAATGYTCCAATTAGACAACCTCAAAGAAACTTGATGTAATGTCTCCTCCCACTTATCTCTTGAAAAATTAAAAGATTTTTTTTTTCTTTCCATTCTGCCATGAAATAACCATTGTCGTTAATTCAACAGATGTCTTGGGCATTCAGATTGGAATATTTTGCCATGTACTTTATACATACTTTAACACCGATTAATGTATTAAAGAATGTCCTGAATTTAAACAAGCACTTTCACACGTTCGTACTAATTCTTGAGGCATGTTTGGGGTTTCATTATGAATAATGTAATATTTATCATTTAATATTAATGTATATGTAATAATGTTGATTACAGGAAACCCAAGAAGTCAGCTTTTGCTTCATTTTCCATAAATCTTTCATAAAGCACAACTGTAGTTCATAATCTGCTTTGCATTTATACAAAAATAATACCTAAACACTCCATGAAATAAAGAACAGKAGTAGCTTATAGCAAAATCTTCCCATAAATCTTTTTCTTGCCATGAAAACATGTGCTTTTTAAATCAAGATCAGAATTTGTAAAAGTTCTCCAGGAATTAGTTTTCTCCTAGGGTTAGATAGRAAAGCTGGGCTGCTACCCTTGTTTCACCCTTACAACATGAATAAAGACTRTGCTGCAGGGAACAGGTAGCAGCTGTAATTCTGATACATTATTCTGTATGAGCAGCACAAGGCCATGACTGCAGTTCTTTGAATGTCTGGGTAAGCTCCATTTTCCATGTATTATTAATGTCCATAGGAAGTTCAGGTTYATGCTTAGCACTCACTGTGCCTTCCTTTCCTGCTGTATGCAATACACAGCACCATGGCATTCATATCAATACCAAAGAAGGTATTTAGGTTGACCCCATTTTTACTTTTATAATATTTTAATTTTTATTAAAGAGTTGCATTTTTTGAGGGAATTAAAATCAGGYRMTGGAGACCTTTTTTRCAAAAATCCCTTACTGAAAATAWTTGCATGAAGAATTTAAATTAAATYGTAGCTTATACATTGAATATATTAAACACAGTCTTTCTATTTTATCAATTTTTTTCTGTCAAAGTCTTGGGTTGGGACGTTGGGTAATCTTATTATCATGTCAATCTAGAAATTAAATGAAAAATATAATTTTTGCTCTCAAAAATTGAAGTTATCATATCTTTGTCTCTCTCTACCTTGCTTTACAAATCCTACCCACTGTAAATCGTACAACTTTCATGTGCTTTAAAATCCAAAAATAAATGTGATGTTACACAACACAAATTGAACCAGGAAAAGCTGGTTTAGAATGATTTTGTGCTGTGCTCACTTTTGCTGTTATTATTTGGGATAAGATTTGCCTACCAATGTATAAAACAAAACTTTTTTTCATGTTAAAAGAGAGCAAGAGTGTAAGAAATCTCAGAAGTGGTAGAAAAGACCATTTTTAAACCAGTGAATATATTTAAAGTGTATCCAATGTTACAAAACTTTGTTTATTACAATATTTCATTATGTATGAAATATATAAATAAATAAATCAGTTTTGAGGTTTTGAGTGTTGTGAAACAAATTTACATTTTTAAAAGCTATTAATGTTACACAAAATAACCAAAACTCAGAGAACAAAAAATAAACCCCACATTGCCTTGAAAGATTTCTATCTCCCTCACTCAAGGACCAGTTTGCCAAGGSATTGTTTTTAATATATGACATATAAGTGTTATATAAAGATTATATTATACTCACTATCCATAAAAGMTTCTTTTAAAGTTCAAAGCCATCTTAGTCATAAAAAGATTTCAATCAGACCTTATCATTCAATCAAGTTTTTACCAAAAGCTTTAGGCAGAGAGGAGTTATAAATTATCTGTATTCTTTGCACTTTATATTAGATTGTCAAATAAATCACTCTTAAGTAAATGTACTTCAGTGTGTACTTCAGTGAGGCATTAAAAACTTTTGGACAACWGAATGAAAAATTTTTGCAACAGCTAAATATCTTGTTCATGTAGCCCAATCATAGCCAAAATGCTTCTTCTTATGATTACCTGGAACTTCACCAGATCCTCTGAGTTCTATCTGTCTTCTTAGCTGAAAATGAGAGTTCATCTACAAAAAGACATAGGGCATATTGTTTGTGCAAAAATATTTTTTTTTGCATTTTAGCAAAAAAATATTAATATAGAAGAATAAATCTATTGGAAAAAATCATATTTTTTCACAAGTAGTTGAGATTTTGCAAAACTTCCCTTCTTATAGCTGCGTCTATTTCTCCTAAAATAGAGTGGGGATTTTATGCATCTGTTCCACAATACCAGCGTTTAAGGCCAATGTAGTGGCAATTGTCACAAAGAAAGCTTGAAAATATTCAAAGTTTTAAAATSTTTTGCATGGTTATGCTACACTGAAGTAAGCAGGCCTGCCCTAATTAATTTGCTAAGCTATATTCCCTCCTAACCCTGAAGCATCAAGAGTAGCATCAAAACTTGCAAAATACTATAATACCGTACACAATAAGACACCAAAATTAAATTAAATRTCATATTTTAAAATATAAAAACCCTAGTAAGTTATTTTAATTCTGGCATAWAAAAGTATTTAAGCTATGATTTATAAATATTGTGTTTCATCTATAATCTTTTGATAGAAAATATGTTTAAATACTGACTTTCATAGATCCATCACAGGCTGATTTCAACATGAACAGTATTCAGAAATTCAGCTCTGCTTSTTCATCCATTGAACATCATTCAGACACATTAACCAGAAGACAATATTAATTATCCACTGCATGTCAAAAAAGATAAAACTAAACTTAATCTTTTTTAAATCAAAAGGTAACATCTCTGGACTGTATTTAAATTAATAGAAGTAGAGMTGCCTCTGTCCATGAGATAATGGAGTACTTTGTGAAAGTGCCCTGCACTGATTTGTTCTGTGTGTGACATTGAGCAATTTAACACAGCTGCTAAATAAGAGCCTTTCTACTTTGAAGGTCCACCACAGCAGAAAGTTGAGGGAAAATGGAGAAAATGTAAAGATTAGCTGTCAGGTGTATTAAAACAGTTATTTACTGAAACAAATCAGGAATTCTGCTTCCATGGTCATTAAATGTTAGTTTAATGTGAAAATACGCCTGCAGACAGTGTGTGAGTTATTAAAAGACATAAAATATATTGAATGAACCATTTTTCTAAAGCATTTCAGCCCAGTTTTTATGATTCATCAAAGTTCAGTCTCAACATATCACCCAGAGTCTTCCCAGTATGATATACCCAAAAGCAGCACAATAAAAAAGAAGTATTTTTCTGCAATATACATCAGGGTTCAGACACTTCTTTTGAAACAGGTTTTTAACTAGATTAACTAGTCAGCCTGAGGGCACACCTAACATTCATCCTGGCTGCATCTGTACACCCTGGTCTACAGCACATCCTAAATATGAGAAATTATGCAATCACATCGTTTAAGGATCTGGTATTAATTTTCAAAAGCTGAAAAAGAATAAAGTCATGTTATTGTTCTAACTCTAAAAGTGCTGAGCACCTAGCATGAGAACCAGGCCCATGCAAATAGACTACGAGACCCCTAAAAGTAGGTATTAGGGAAGGCATTCTCATTGCAATATTAAGGTGATGATTTTGTGAATCAAAGGAAAAGCGTCTGCATGAGAAATRCAGACTTAAAGTCTTATGAATCAATATTAACCTCTCTATATACAAGCATAAAATATTTAAAATTGYATTTGCAATATGCCCTTTTTTAAAGATGAGGAGATTAAGTTGATAGCAAGGTTCAACATTCAAGTTAATCACTGTGAAATTTTTAGTGATATATTGAATAAGCTTTTCTTTTTTGGACTTAGGTCCAGCTCAAAATTTGCATTTGTTCAATGGTTGATTTAAGTTTAAATATTCCATTTGCAGTGAGACAATATTAACACTACAGGCCAGATTCTATCCTTGGCTTCATGTGCATATTCATCTATAGTCATAGTAAATTAAACAAGAATTTGGCTTCATAATAAATACTCTTTAAAACTTTACTCTGAAGCCTCTGAAGCTATTTTACATGAGGTTTACATCACATTTTTACAAAGATGCCTTGTGTCTGGCTTTGGAAAAGGCTGTCAAGGGAAGTGGTGAAATCATCCTTTGAAATGTGCAAAAAACATGTGAATGTGACACATGGGAACATGGTTTAGTGGGGAACTCGGTGGTGCTGGGTTAATGCTTGGATTTGATGTTCTCAGAGGTCTTTTCCAACTTAATAATTTTATGATTCAGATTCAGATGAGGTTGATTTAGAAATATCTTTTTAAGTCAGGATAAACTAAAATATTCTACCACTCACACTTATGTTGTATCATTTCTAATGAACAGACTTAATTAGAACTTGGAGAAGTTYTCATTGGTGGTGGTGAAATATTGATGCTTTTTTCAAGAATAGATCTATCTGGAGGCATTTTCAATRTGAACCAAAGAAACAAAAATGCAGCAGAACACGACATTGAAGGAGGGGCAAATCGCTTTTTGTATGCTAAGGGAAAACTGCTCCTTTCTTTACAATTAACAAAGTCAGCCTAGAAAAATAGAAATACTTCATTGGGCAAAAAAAACAGTTTTAGTTTAAATAAAGACTCTGAATTCTTTAAACTGTGCATCTTAATTGAAATGTGTATGTCTATGGGTGAGAGTGTAGTATATGAATATTTATACATGCTCACATACGTTCATGTAAGTACCCCCACTGGAAATTAGGTGTTGTTATTATCAATACCATTATTTATATTATTAAGGTGGCAGGTTTTTCCTGATTCTTGATTATTCTGCTTTTTAAAGTGACTGAGTCACACACAGTCTATCATTAACTTGACAAGAGCAACTTCGTCTAAATTTAACATCTGCCTGCTTTTCAKATGTTCCTCTTTCCTCTATTTCTTCTTTCATATGCTGAAGATTTCTATTCTAAATTCTCATTTGGGAAGAAAAAAATGTCAAAACATAGTCAAATTATAAGATAAATACATTGATTATGTCCTCCAGAATCTACATAGTGCATATAAATGTGAGTAGGTGCTGGATGCYCAAGTAATTGAGTAAGGTCAGTAGAGATATGTATATATTCATTTTGGAGGTATAATTGGCATCTTCAATAAAGATTATGTAATAAATCAAGAGGTGTGGGGTTACTGTGGCAGTTTATCCTATCCTGTGTTTAGTATACRTTTCTGTATGTGCTCACATGTGATTTCTGTTAGGTGCATTTTCTTATGATTCTTTATTACATATTTTTTACTTTGTTGCTCTATCTATCACATGTTTCTTATAGTCCTTTAAGTTTCTTTGTTTTGAAGACAATTCAGTTTTATGGTTCTGTTTTGTTCATTCTTTCTTTCAGTTGTCCTTCTTTTCGTGGTTATCTTAGTAGGATTCTGCCATACTTCGRTTTTGGTTTTGCTTGTTCTAGTCACCAAACCACATTTTATCTCTCCAATTTTTTTCCCTTACYTTACCTGTTATTTTCCAGGCATGGCTGGGCAGTCTTTGCACAGTTTATCTGTTTTGCAGTCTGTCTGATGCTCTTTTGTGCTGCTTGTCATGTGCTGTTTGCTCACACYGCTCTGGATAAGAGGTGAAAATATCCTTGATCAAGGGATCCTCCAAGGTTGCTGAAGGGCAACAGACCTTCTTCAGCTGAAGAAAAGCTGAGSAGCACAAAATGCTGTTGCATCAAAATACCCAGAATGTTGTGAGTCTGAAAAAACTGCAGAAGCAACTATCTCTATTTACATAGTCTGAGGACTTCCAAACCCATTGTTTCACTAACACTGTCCAGATTTTGCCTCCTATCATGACAGAGAAGACCTTATAACTATGACCCAATAAAAGTAAAAATGGCAGTTCATTTTTATGTTTGAACCTTCAGGGCTTCCTTTTCTCCACATGAACATCTTACCACTCAATGACAGATTTTCATATAATTAAAGTATTTGAGCACTTAAAGAAAAGMTAAAATCAAAACAGTTGATAACCCTTCTTCTTCTACCTATTCTTCCACTATTGAATCATCTTTCTGCTCATCAGAAACATATTATTTCCACTGTAGTTCGTATCCTTTCACCACTTGATTCTKTCTCGCCTTCCAAATTTTTTTTTTTATTTTAATTGATTCTTTTCCCAGAATGGGAACCCAAAAGATAGTTTGTCAGTTTGTCTTTTCCAGGACTTTAGGGAACAATAAGAAATTTCTTGTGGGTTAATTTGACTACAGTTCTTCAAATATATAGTTCAGTGGTACACAAATATCTGTGAGCATTTTCAAGGGACTCTTCTAGACATTTCTAAATGTAAAAGAACAAGCCCATTAACAGATACACTAGGTTCAATAATTTGTTGGTTTGTGATCCTCTGTCCCATATAACAGGGCCCACAACTACAAAAGCCTGAATACCACACAGTTTAGGAAGAGAAAATATTTTCTGTGTGTAGACAGAATCTCTCTCAAAAACAGAACTGAGAATCCTGAATCAGAGAGAAGAAGTGAATGGAGCCATGATGGTAATAATAATACAAAAACAAAAACAAAAACAAAACAAAAACAAAAAACAAAACAAAACAAAACAAAAAACTAATGTGGAAAAAAAAATCCATATAATTAAGGCACTTTTATTGGCACATTGGTTGTCAGATGGATGCACAAGCTCAAACATGACCCCTCATAGAAAGAGAAGTAAATTAATTAACCAGTAATTCCAAGCTAAGTGGCAAGAATAATCAAACCCATGTAAATTATTTACTTAGGGGGGGAATACTGACAGTTCTTCTGCATGGTAACATTAATAATCACCTCTATTAGGGATGTGGGAATCTGTRCAAATGCCATTCACCTTTACCTGGTCTTCTGCAAAATTCTTGTTCTTTAAAATTTTAGCTTTCATAATATAATAGACAAAATACAGAGAAAAAACACATCAAGTCTTGTAATCTTAATTGGTAATACTTACCAAGAAAAAAAATTTTTAGAAAATAATATACAACTGGAAAGGAGGGGAAGAATACAGGTTACCTGTACTAAAATAACACAAGGACAAAATGGCTTTTTAAAAAAATAGATACATCAGGCTAAATTACCAGGATAAAACTGAAGTATGTTAGGAAAGCTGAAGGAAAGTTGCTCAGGAATRCTTAAATAGAGCAGGTTTTCACCACCAAATGCTGAACCAGCAGAATTTGGCTGTTTCATCGCGGCCGTGTCTCTTGACAAACAGGAAAATCGTGTTTCAGCTAATGTCAGATTCTGTGCCAGCCTGTGCAGTGTCTGCTTTCACAAGGTTTGCTGGTCTGAGCTCGGCCCTGCATGTACCCTGCCTTGGTTACAGGGACCTGGTGCTTTCAAAAACCACTGTTCTGGAAAGAGCTGCCAGGTGGACAGGCTGAGGTCACAGCCATGMAAGCTTCCTGATTTCCAGAACAGCTGGTGCTCTGCGCTGGCATCCACAGTTATAGAAAGCATCTGAGCAGGCTCGGGAGAACACAATTGCACAGATTCCTTGCTACAATGTGATCTTTTCTGAAAAATCCAGATTAAAAAGCTACAATTTGAGCCAGACAGGTAGAAGAACTTTTGACCCTTTGAGAATATGGAGACAAAAAGTCGCAGTAGGAGACTGGGAAATGGCTTTTCCACTCTTATGCCATAGCCATACTGTTCTCCCTATAGGTAGTCCCTCCTTGTTGTCTATCCAAGGTATTGCTGAATTTTTTCAGACACAAACATCTATTACAGAGAGATAGTTTCTTACATTTCATGCACATAACACAAATATGGACATAAAGGCCAGCATTGAATCAAATCAAATATGCCAAMGACATATTTCCTCAAGTTATAATTCTTCCTTCCATAGCAATTAATTGTTTTTAAATTTTGTTAGAGATAAAAGGTCAAGTTATTAAATCTGAATGCTTTTAAACATTAAGCGATAATATGTGTATTAGATTTTTTAGAAAACCATTCAYACAACAGTTTATAATTTTACTTTATAGTTTTCAAAAAATTTTGCACTCTCATTTATACCTTTCACCTACAAAATGCTAAAAATCAAAAACTGAAAAAAGTTTCTGATTTCTTTAATTTCTATTATAGTTCCATGTCAACAGAATCAGTTCAGGACCAAATCTATCAACAATAATCTCTTTGGTCATAACACAGTCCTCAAACAAAACAACAAGAGTGTATAATGTAATTGTAAAAAAAAATTGGATTTTTTTGAGTTTTCACTGATGTCAACATCTGTGCATGTTTGGGAACAGGGGACAGTTAAAAGAGTATAGCCATAAAGGAAGAATCATTTGTAAATGTACCTGTTTAAGTTGATACAGAAGRATTTTAAAGTTCTCACACAACACAAATTCTTCTCCATCTCTGGGATCACAGCAAGCGAACTTGTTTTACATCTATAATAAGCCATAACCTCTGATAGTCAAGGTCTGAAATGAAAATGTTTCTGCACATCTGTGGAAACTCCATGGCCTTTCAATAAATATCTACTTTATTCTCTAGCTCTGTCCAGTCTCTGTTTCAGGTCAGCCTTCTAAGGCATCACCAAAGCTTTGACAAATTGCAATCTGCCATTTTAAAAATCTGTATAACATCCAAAAACATAACCTTCTTTTATGTGACTGTGCATGACCATRCACAGATCTCAGAGTCCTCAGTGTATTTTCAGTCATTCAGCCTAGGAATCTGTAGGAACGCAGGGAGTCTCTGATTTGGCCTGTGTACACACACCCAGCATACAGGTATACAGTTWACAAACTCAGTCGACTTTAGATGCCATTTCAAATGAAAAAGCTGAAAGATATCAGAAACTTTCTCRCAACTGAAGCATTCAAAGTGTCAAAAATATCTTTAGTGAAAAGATGAACTGTTTTTTCTTGTTCTGTAGAAGAAAAACACTGATAATAGGAAYGTTTAGATTTTCAGTTAAAACTCTCTGTATGTCGCACCATTAGGAAAATTTGGAATTCTATTTGGTGCCAGCAACAACCTTCTGAGAAAAATGATAGGAAAAAAACATAGTTTGACAGTACAAACAAAAAAAAATCTTCAAAGAAAACACAGTATGTACTGCAACACATTTCTCTTTTAAACCACATAATCCTACAGGCATCTTAACAAAGGAAGTATTTCTTAATTATTAAAATACATATGATATGGCATGAGATTGTATAAATGGAGTAAAAAATTTTTTTACATGCATATAGTCAAGGGAAAAAATTGAATTATTTTCCTTCAGTCCAAAACATAATACCTCTATTTTTTTTTATTTGTTAAATTATTAATCTAAATATATATATATATAAATAAAACCCAAAAATGTGATTTCCTGATCCAAATTCAGCCATTTTTGATAGCTGCCTTTACAAAACATCTACGCATAATTCTTATGTTCTCTTATATTTTATGCTATGTTGTTATGTTATGTTACGTTATGTTGGCTATGTTATGTTATGCAAATATATGTTTTGCTATATTATGCAGTGTTATGTTACATCTTAGACGCTGGTCTTCCACAAAACTCTGAATACATTTTTTTTAAAATAACAGACTTTCAAAGCTTTGAAATTGGGATTATGCTGCCATATCTCTTACACTCTTACTTCTGCAATATTCCACCAGAAGGAAGACTTCTGAAGACTTTGTTTGAAAAGGGTAGTTTATTACAACTAAAGGTGTTTTGAAAGAACTTTTAGGAAGAGGACAAGGAAATTTCTGGGTAGAAGGAAAAACTATTTTTGAGAATGCAGCTCCTTGGTTAAGAGTGTATTTATTTGGACACATTGAAAAGCAAGGGTTTGACAGGGTTTGGGTTTTGGTTTGATTTGTTGTTTGGGGTTTTTTTTTGGGAGGGGATTTGGGGGAAGAGTGTTCTGGTTATTATGAGGGATATGGAGTACTCATATTCATGCTCAAATCCTCCAGTATCAAAGTACTCTTTTATCAACCTGCTGTTCCACTACCTAAATTTCAGTATGTATCTGTTTTCATATTAGTATTTCATATTAGTATTTCCCATTGAATAGATATGTTTAATAAATAATACAGGGTCCCATGTTTCATTTTTTGTTTGCATGTAATCCTAAATCTGAGTTATTAATTAGATCATTTCTAGATTAGATCAAGCTTTATTTCCCTCTAAGATTTTTACATCATGGTCATCAATAGTTATTCTTTCAAATCCTTTCTGACAAGAAAGATTATGTTCAATGGGGTTATCGTAGATTAAAGTGTCCATGGTAGAGCATCTGTGTRATACTGAGAGATAAACTTTTTTGCTCAGTAAACAAGGCCTGGGACCACATTCTATAACAATGCAAATAATTAGGAAATTGCATGAAGAGGTTTTATTCTCTTCCACAAGAAAAATTAAAAGAAACTACTCTGGGAAAGGAGTTCAAGTTTTTGTAACACGTCAAGACAAAAAGCTACTCAAGAAAACATAATGATCTCATTTTTAAAACAGTAGAGTGATTTTTAAATATAAAAGTGGTCCTTCCCTAAGTGTTAAACTATGTAAAAAGTCTGGACCAGATTCTGTACATGCTAAAAGTTAATTGCAAGGTAGGAGTTTAAGGGAAATGAAAATCATTGAATACAAAATGTCAATAACTGCAGTTGTCTCAATATCAGCCCAAATATCTTTAGCTTTGAGTGCAATGAATTCTCTGGGTATCAAATCGATTCTCTCTACTCCTCAGTATTACAGAAAATAATTTTTTATGGCAAAATCCTTTTTTGGCACCATAAAAATATAAGGAATATAATCTTTCAAATAYAAATTGTAGCTTGATATAGAAACAGCAACAAGAGCTTGATTTGATATAATAAAAACCAGCTTAATTCTTTGAACAAAAAAAAGGGAAAAAAAAAAGAAAAGGAAGCATATACGTGCAATAACCTAAAGAAAATGACAAAGGGCTGTGAGCCACATGAATGTATTGTGATCCATGACACCCCTAACATTAGTCCAGAAAGAGGACAATAAATATTTTATTCTATGCAATCTAACAAAAGCAGGCCTGAAAACCTCCAGAGACATGAATTTGTAGTAGAGGGGAAATACCTCTCAGGATTTTTTTAGGGTTTTTTTAGTTTTCTTTGGTAGCTTCAATATGGTCCATCCAGGAAGATTTTCCGGGAAAATATCTATGCTCTGCTTCCACAAGCTTGGWGAGATATATTATGTTCTTAGTGTCAACCTTATGACATATTTCCTTGAGAAATCTAGTCCATGACAGCATGATATGGCTTATGAGGATATCAGGWGGTAAATGTAAAGGAATTACAGAGCATTACCGATACTAAAGGGTGCTAAAAAGGTGATTATTTTGAAGCTCAGGATAAGCTATATTTCTAGCTGTCTTTCTTACTTTCCTGGACTTCTAATTTGAAAGATATGTTTCAGTCACTCTTTGCAAAAGCAGATTTTGAAGCAGTCCTGGGAGAGAGAAAATGTGCTGGAGCATTTATTACATTCTGTCCAAGAAATAACAGGGTTAATAATGTTTGATAAGCCCACGCAGTGTAAGCAGTGAAAAGAACTGATGCATTTTTAAAGGGATTGTCAGTCCCACTCGAGGCAGGGGCAATAGTCACCCAGAGAACTCTGTCAGTAAGCAATGTCATTAATAATGATTCATGGATATGGATATTCACAACAGCTGTGTCCTCACCTTTAAGTACCTCATACAATATTTAGGAAGTGCTGGGAGATATTGCAGCAGGGAAGCAACTAAATTGCTAGAAGGCAATGCTGGTTTAAATTGTTTAATGTTCCTCCTCAAAACGGGTATACCGATTTTCCAGAGTAAATCTCTCTTCCTCAGTCTCTCCCCAATAAACCTGTGGCAAGCAAAATGAGCAACATGCTAATCATCTGGTCAGTGAAATCTTAAAATGCTGTGATGTGTTGGCATCATCAGGAATATATATCATCAGTTTATGCATAGGTTTTCTGTTACAAATCATCTTTCCTCCATTAACATAGAGAAGAAACATATGGAGCAGTTTCCCTGGAATACCTTGAATTTTAAAATTCAAAAGTACATACTTAATGTTCCCCTTCTTTTATTACTCTGAGCTGTTGTAGTTCAGAAGCATGAATTCATTGTTTTCATGAAATATATTTCATCATCAGACACAGCAAAAAATAACTTAACTACAATTTAATTATTCTTGAAAACAAGAAAAATTCCTAGTAAAGTATTCCTCTTGCATATTTCTCCTCATCTTTAAGGAATATAAAAATGAGCCCTAAAAGTACAAACTAAAACTGCTTAAATGTTTTGCCTAGATTGCAATGTTCAAAAGAACATAGTGAATTTTTTGTAGGAGGGAATCACCATAAGGGGGCTCCATGCACAGTTCCTGGACCCTTCCCATCCTAATTTCCTGAATGACTTTCTGGGGTACTTTGGCCCTGGAACTCACTCATGAATGGCATGCAAGTGATCAGAAACACAAAAAAATTACAAGCCCTTAATTTTTGCAGCAATTCAGGACCCTCTTCAAGCCAAGGTCTGATTCAGTTCACCAGTATGTATCCAAGAACGTATCCTGAGCACACTACTGCTGCTTCAGGTTATGAGCCACAGAATGGACACCTTCTCAAACTGTGTTCTTCTTCTGCTGGTCCTCAGTGTAGCAAAACTGATAAATTTTTACAGTGTCATTRTTGGCTTTGCCTTAACAATGCATGGCTGTCACTGGCAGAGTGAGAGCTTCAGAAAAAGCTGATTAAAGAAATGTTCCCACAGAGTCCCAAGGTGCAGGAAAGACCCCCTTGCTTCTTAAACTCTTCCTCAGAGTTGCCTGAGTGTGGCTGGATCCAATCCTAGGCCCAGACTCAGTCAACAGTTCACACCTAAAGAATTATACAGGTATAACTGAACCTTTATACAATCTTGTCCTAGAGGATTAAACATGGCAAAAAAAATCTATTTATATAAATATAATAAATAATTTATTTAAATTGATTCAAATAATTACAATGATTACCTAAAAATACCTTAATCAGAWTTATTTGCTATACAGTACATATATTTGCAACTACTAGTACAGCAAAATCTATTTTGAAGCAAATATACTAAAGCAATTATAGAGACATAATTCTAGTAAAGCTAGCAAAGCAATTATTAGGTAGAGATTGATGACATTCGCCCATACCAATGCCTGTGGGCAAATCTCTTTTGYYCAGCCTCAAGGARTAACACTGAGGGGCATCCCCTCAAGGGCAGTATCGTCACACACCTTAGGGAGACGTGCTGGAAGTTCTCACTGTGCAAAAGTGGGACTGGCCTCCTATAGTACTAAAATGATTGTCAGCCATAGGTATTGTTTTAAATTATGTGTTGTCAGGTTTACTGAGGAAAACATGCTTTGTGCTGAAAAAGGTRTTAGCAGCTCTTTAGTTCATTCTGACTCTCCCTCTCTGTCAGGGCCTGCGCACTCTTGCTGCTGCCAGGCTCAGTCAGGGAGCATCTGTCTTGCATGTCCTCCTGGTGGGTCTGATGGTCAAGCTTGTCTTGGCATTCTGCAACATTTAAACCAGCAGAAAGGCCTCTTTGCTCGATCTTATCACTGATCAGCAGATCTTCTTTGCTCCACCAAGCAGCAGACCCTGCTTGCTCAGGCCATCACTGATAACTCGYAAAAAGTGTGACAGCCCACTCTTAAGGTTCAGGAACAAAATCAATTTCAAGCTGCTGTATCTCTTTGCAGGCTTTGGTAGAGCATCTTGCTACAATACTGTGACATTAATGGTGTGCAGCAGCAGAAGGGTGACTGCTGTGAAGGATCTTTCACCCTGACGTAGGCCTCTTGCACCAGAGCCAATCCAGCAACAAAAGCTGAGTCATTTCTGAAGTGATGATTGGAAAGGCTCCTCTGTGGATCACAGTAATTACAGAAGTAGCCCTGCCAACTATCCTACCTCTAACCCAGGCTTCATGCCTTTAAGTAACTTTCTGCACCAGTACCTGGAACATCAATTCTGTCAGTGCTGGTTAAGACCAGGGGCATTATTGCCAAGTGATTCCATTCTCCCTAGYTTCCAGCTGTGTAAGAGCTTGGAATGACAGCACCTCATCAGAGCATGCTGTTTAACAGTTGGTGCCTCATAGATGTACATATCTGATGATGCYACTTGGTCTCTCAATAACTATTATTCATGTCTACTCAAGCACTCACTGTCTTCCCACCTCATTCTTCTGCCATTTTCATACAGACATAAACAATTCTTACAGTCAGTATGAAAACTATGATACAGAGAAAACACGGATAGAAGTGGCTAYTATTAAGAAACAAAACAATCTTCTGGGGAACCCAATTRTGCCTTGGRAAGGCTGAMCTGAAACAGAGAYTGGACAGAACTAGAGAATAAAGCAAATATTTCTTGAAAGGCCYCCAGGATACCCCTGGGACACCCAAACCAGACCAGATKGCCCCTCCAAAGTCCYCYGAACCTGAGSCCACACCCCCCTGTCCCCTTGGGTCTMTTTGCATAYTGGGTTTAATTGTCCAATTACAACTCCAGGCTGTGAAGTCTCATCCTTCTTGTTTTYCTCTTCAGTCCATCGYTGTTKATGCTTTTGGGCCAGAAAGTTGTYCTTGGTTTYYRGCAGGAAAGGATTTGTTTTGTCTACCTACTACCTACTAGCACTTAATATGAAGCTTAAAACTAMACCCRAAACAGCATGGAATCTGGAAAACATAAAAGCTAARACTAAAGGCATCAAGACTGCTTTTCATGGGTCWGTCTTCCTACACCATGCTTTGTTTATTGAATCCATGGAAAGCTCTAAACTAAGTGGTATAAACAGTACAAGTTGTTAAAGCATCTATTTCATATTGATCCATAAAATATTATTAAACATTGCAATCTTTATTTTATTTTCCTAGCAAATTCAATTTTTTACAAAACAACTGTTGGGAGTCTAAAATCTAGTACTCATAAAGATACAAAAACTTGTAAAAACACAAATCTGTGCAGCTCAGATTTCAGCTACTAGCATTTCCTGAGACAAAGCCACAAAAATAACCAMAATATAGCTTAATCACCAAATAAAATCAATAACTCTACTTTTCACTTTCCTAAACTCTTGTTCAGTGTCATAGAACCATGGAAACACATAATTAAGCCTTGAAAAGATCTTTGGAGATTGTTCMGTTCAAGAGCTCTTCTCAAGCAAGGTCAAACACTGCATGTTGCTCAAGGTTTTGTTCAGTTGGTTTTTGAGTATTTCCAAAGATGAAGACTCCACAACCTCTCTAGAAACCTATTCCAATATTTAAACACACTCACATTGAAAGACAAAAAAATGTCATTCCTTTAGTGCTCTTAAGTGCAATTTCCAACATTTTAGTATTATTAAATAGATAGTTCAGGATTCAAAGTATGGCACCTGTTTTCATCCATGACATACATGGACACTCAAATTTCCACTTGCAGAAATGAAAGACAAATGCATTGCCATGACAACTTTGAATATTTTTTCATAATTGAGTTTTTAATTGGATTGTTAACCTAGGGGGCAACCAAGGGTAGAAATTTACCCGTCAGCATAGGATTTTTGTCTACTTTTGAGGCAAAGATCAGTGAAATAAAATAGTTCTTTAATCACACTTCTTATTAGTTTTGACTCAAAAGGGGACAACAGACAGTTGGCTAATTCATGCCATGAGACAGAGTGAACACATGCCCTGKGCTGAAGATCAGCCAGCTGGCACAACCAGCTGCTCCAGGCATGTTTCCARTTTATGAAGTGGAACATTTAACATATTGGTTCAAAACACCTACCCTCTTGCCAATCATGTGAAAACAAAATTAGCTATGGTCAATTTAGCTATGCTCAGAACATAGAAGGATAGCCAGCCACCTTATTTAGCACTATTTCTTTGTCCCCAAGAGTGTATACATTCCATGCCTGTTGAATTATCAAAGGGAAAACAGATTTCATGACTACTTTTTTGGAAGGCAGAAAAGAATCTCCACGCTTTTAAAATCAGACCATCTCAAAATCAGGATAGAAACACTGCAAGAAGGTCTTGGCATGTAAACCTAGTGTTTAAAATTCAGAAGGAAAATTAAAAGCTCATTATCCRCAAGTTTTATATTTCTTTTTCTGGTCTGCTTTAAATAGTTTGTCTCCAGAAGATATTTTGTTTAATAGTGCAGAAATTAGCTTCATTGAAATAAATGGTCAAAGGCATTAAGAGTAGTTAGTCATCTAAGTCCTATTGAAGCTCCTACTTCATTTATGAGAATTTACTTGAAGAAAATTATTTCACGGAGTCACTGAATGGTTGTGGTTGGAAGGAACCTCTGGAGACCAYCCAGTCCAATCCCCCTGCTAAAGCACATTCTCCTGGAGCAGGTTGCACACCACATCCAGGCAGGGTTTTGAATATTCCCAGACAAAAAAACTCCACAAGCTTTCTGGCCAGCCTCTTCCAGTGTTCTGGCATGCTCAAAATAAGTAATTTTCTCATATTCATATGGAACTTCCTGTGTGTMATTTTTTGCCTATTGACCTGTCACTGAATACTACTAAAAAGAGTCTGGCCCTATCATCTTGACACCCATCTTCAAGATGTTTCACAGAATCACAGGATATTCTGAGTAGGAAGAAACCTCCAAGGATCATCAAATCCAACTCTCAAACCCACAAACCCTTGGCAGTATTTGCGCTATCCTCCAACCACCTGAGCTCATCTCAGGRTGAACTGTGTGCCTATAGATAAGACCACTTCTCAGTCATCCTTTCTCCAGACTAAATAGTCCCAGCTACCTCAGTATCTCCKAATAGGAGAGATGCTCCAGATCCCTCATCATCTTTGCTGCCTTCCTCTGAATCCTCTCCAGAAGCTCCACGTATCTCTCATACAAAGGAGCCCAGACCTGAACACGGAACTCCAGACGTGGCCTCATCAGAGCAGAATAGAGGGGCAGGATCACCTTCCTTGACCTGCTGGCCACAGTCTTCCTGATGGAGGCCAGGATCCATTGGTCTTGGCCAACCCACCTCCCTGCCCACTCACATAAGTCACACTTTCTGGGCTTACCTATGAGGATATTATGRGAGACAGTGTCAGCAGCCTTGACATCCACAAATCCACTTCTCTCCCCTCATCAATCATGGCAGTCCATCACAGAAGTCTATCAAGCATGATTTCCCCTTGATGAATCCGTTTGACTACTCCTGATAAACTTATTTTCCTTCAAATGTTTAGAGAAGACATTCAGGATATTTTATATATCTTTCAGGAAGGGATGAGAAAATGGATAGAAATGYTTTGTATTTTCACTTGTGGGGGAGTTTGCCCTTATGGTTCTTTTCACCAGCACAAGGTGACACAACACTTCTATTTTGTAATAATTGAAATTCAGATGACCAGGTGAACTGAAGTAATTTTTTAAAAGTAATATCATTATTATTTAGTAATAATACTCTAAAATGCCATATAAAAAGRCAGTCCTAGGTCTACTGATTTAAGTATCAGGAGAAAATTAACAGAGCTACACCAAAAAGCAAGAAATTGCATAGCAATAGTAAATATACTAACAATAGGGTAGTAACTAAGGGTCATAGCCTGCTCTTCATCAAGTGCTCCATTTAGGCAACATTGAAGGTAAAAAAAATATCAGGAGGGTATGAATTTCACTTGTTTCAGGTTATTTCTCTTTTTTTTTCATCTTATGATTCCCTTTTAGTTACATTGGGGTAATAAATTTGTGTTATTTAGGGCAGAACTTCAAATTACAGCAGTGTTCTGTATAACTTAAGTAGATACACAGAATCATAGAAACATTTAGATAGGAAAAGACCTCTGAGAATATCAAATCCAACCTTTGAYCCAACACCATGGCACTATGATCTGGTTAACCATAGTCCAGTTGTTTYTTGAACACCTCCAGGAAGGTGATCCTACCACCTACCTGGTGATGGATATTCAAATGTTTAACAATCCCTGTTGTGAAGCAATTCCTCCTTATGTCCAGCCTGAACCTCCCCTGGTACATCCTGAGGGCATTTCCTCTTGTCTTGTCTCTAATTATCTGGGAGAAGAGAGTGATCCCCACCTGGCCACACCTTCCTTTCAGGCAGTAAGCCTCTCTTCCTTCAGGTAAGGTCCCCCGTAAGCCTCCTTTTTTCCACACTAAACAAGCCCAGCTCCCTCAGCTGCTCCTCATAAGACTTGCCCTCTAGACCCTTCATCAGTTTCCTTGCTCTTCTCTGGACTCACTCCAGCACCTCAGTGTCTTTCTTGAAGCTAGAATTAGCTACACCTTTTTTACATTTAATTACATTTTATTTACATTTTTTTACATTTAATTACATTTTATCAATCTTTTGATTATGTAATATAAATAATAAAGTCTGTACTAATTGAGCAAAATAGTTCCTTACTAAGACATTTCTTAGATTGAACCTTTATCATTACATGTATAAATTTCTATTATAAATATTACAGTGAACTTRCATACCAGTGTTAAATGAAATAGTGCAAATTTTTCTGGAAAAGGACTGTAAAATATGGGGAAACACTGTCTCTTACATGCATTTTTCCTCTATATATTTTCTACATCAGCACACAGAAATCTCGGGTCATCCATGAACAAGTTCAGTGCAAACTTCTATCATTCAGAAATAACTTACCATTCTGCAACAAAACTTTCATTCCCTCATTAGCAGGGAYAGAGTGAACACAATGAATAGGAGTTTCATTATTTATTTATTCCTTATTTCTGGATAAAAGCTAGAACCAAGTTCTTCCTTTAAGCCACTGAAACTTTATTGATGTTAAAAGGTTATGTGAGTTAGGCAGAAGAAAATGAAGCTGTTACTTTTAAATGCTGGGGTAATGGAGCCAAACTTTCTTTCAGAAACAGCAAAGAAATGTGCTTCTAAGACCTTGACATTTAAATCTATTGTATTWTCTGTGGTTTTCTATTTCTCTACCACTATCCATTAGTGTGCTAGGGTTTATKTAGGATTGCTCTTTATAACTGAAAGGAAACACAGATATAATTTCACCTGATGTAAGTTTATTGAGTTATTTAGACAAAACCACTTTTTCTTCTCWCAGTCATTATCTCTGAGGTGTAACRGTTTCAGATTTTTTAGGGRTGCTTTTKTTACTATAGCAAATGCTTTATAAATCAAAAGYAACAGACTTACAAATCTTCTATACCATGATATTTCAGACTCATAATACAATATAACAGATTCACATTTCGTTTTAAGTAAAAATCAAAATTAGATTACTACCTATAGCATGCATTATGTAATTTAAATACTACACCATTGTTTTACTGAAATGGGATTTGATTTGCTATTCGAACTTCTATTGATGTGTATAGAGGTGGGTATGATCCATGCCTCCATAACAGGAGGCATGGATCATACCCAGCTCCCAGTGCTGTTCACAGCATGTTGTATTAAATCTTCACCAGAAGTGCTTGTCACCACAGGACTTTGGTAGAAGGAGTCTGAATATGGAGAAAGGAGAAGAAACACCCCACAAGGAATATCAGCACTCTTGTACTAGTAGTRTGGGTAAGGCATGGCTTTAGAGGAAGACCTAAGGATGTGGGAATACTGAGTTAATCACTGGAGTTTTTCTCATTGTTACAGCTGAGATCAGATGGGGTTTCTGTTGTGGTCATTGGTGTAACCAAGCAGCTGCTGTTTGCAGTTCAATGGGTTGGGGTCCTTTCTGACTGGTAGAGCTCAAGGTAAAGGAAGGGTCATGACAGCAGAACAGAGCTTAACAATGCAGGTACAAGAAAGTGTAGCCCTGATTTTTCAGCCTGGCATTTTGATTTCTAAAACTCCACTCTCATGGAGAATGTTTTTGTTAAAATTTTATCTTGTGTTCATTCCTTCTTAGGAGATGGAGACATTGATGTCTCTCTGTGTTGACCAATGTGATTGAATGGGTGTTACTTCTATCTCCAATCCTGTTAGCCCTGGCAATCTAGTATTTAAGACTTTGAATAAAACACACTTTAGCCTTCTGACAAATTCTAGAGTCCTGTGGTCTGATTTCATGACCAACAGTGACAAGAAAGCGTTGCAGAAGAGGTCTTTCTGGGACTGCTTAGCTGATGAGATGAAGGAGTTCGGGGGAAAAAAATTTCCTTCAAACTTTTCTTCCCAGATAAAATAAGGCTAAAACAGTGCTACCAATAGAGTACCAGCAGTAGGGAAGTTTTCAGCTCAGGGAAGGACCTCACACAAAGATGGATTAATCTGCCCCGGGAAAGGCTCAAATGAAGGAAAGGGGGAGAGCCTCAATACTGCAGACAATACAAACCTCCAGCAGTCCCTCAGTTGTATCATGGAGTGTGAATTTCTTTACCAGTTTCAAGAGTTTTCAGAAAAAGTACAAGCTGTTACAAATCCCACTGGAATAAATAAAAAGAGTTTGAAGTTTTAATCTTTCTTTGAGTTTGGAGTAAAGTATCTCCTGGTTGAACAGCTAGACTTTCAATTAATGAGTAAGCCACAACTAGCAAATATTCCCATCATTTTGATGCTGAAGAAACCCAAGCCTATTGTAAGGATGTTTTGGTAAATGTTAATATTAAGCTGCCAGTTAGCTCTTGGTATATGACATTTGACATTTGTGTGTGGCAGCCATAAGTAGATGTGGATCAAGTCTTGGTTCAAAAACTAATATTTTTTTTAATTGATTGTTTCTTAGTTTTTGCAGTATATATATACCACTGATTTAAACCTGCAGAATGAGTCCCATCTTTTCTGAGGTTGCTAACCCCCATAACTGAGGCCCATGGTCAAGTAATTCAATTTTTACTATCAGACTTTGTGACTTCTGAGAAAGCAGGTAAGTCGAAAAAAAAAAAAAAAAAAGAGTGCTTGTCTGGCTGAGGCAGAGGGCAGCACCTCTTTTGCCTTGTGGTGGAAGAAGGTTGGAAAGACTTTATGTGAAGCTCCATATGGATGCCCACAGGCCAGCTCAATCAGAACAGTCAGCCTCCAGGCTGCTTTCTCTCTCAGGCCAGGTCTCTCACACATCCAGGCCCTGCCAGCACCRTTCTGCCCAGCATGGGCACACCACAGGCTGGCCACAGCTGCCTCCCCTCTTTCACCTGTGGCTGCAGGTACCTGCTGGCTCCATGGATAACATTCCCCATCTGTGCCTAAACTGCTCACTCACATGGCATGTGTCCCTTCCTTCTGTGCCCAAGGATATGGATTYCTGGCACTTTCAGGAGGTTGCTTCCATAGTTAGCTCAATTGTTGTATAATCCCAAAGTTAGAACTAAGAAACTAATAATGATTTTTAGATAAAAGATCTCACAAAGAAGTTTGTTCCAGTAGCCATAATACTTCAAATTTTTATTGCTGAAAGATATGGCTTTAAAAATATGTCTAGCAGAAAAAATACATCTTGCCAGCCTAATTATAAACATGTTGGGAAAAAAGTGTCTAGGGACTTCTCATTTTCCTTGTAAATGAACTTAGTCTGGACTAGGCTTTCAAAAAACACCTAGGTTAAAGCTCATTTGCAATGCCACCAGCTAATTACACTTCTTTCAGTTATTCTTTTCATAAAATTATCTGACATTATTTCACTGTCTGTAACAAGTCATGACACATAACTATGACTTGCCAGCAGAGAAGAAAGTTAGAATCMCTCACTTTAATGGAAGGCAGAATAGCTTGCATTTTTCCCAGAAATGTTGAATTTATGAAAACTGTCCTTGAATTAATTGGACATGAAACCCACCTCAATGAAAAGATTATTATTACTTGTTAAATCAGACTTTTTTAAAATATTTTTCCTTGTACAGCTTTCTTTTTCCCTTCTGCTGTTGTTTGGTTGGTTTTTTGGGGGTTTTTGTTGGGTTTCTTTTTTTGCGAAGACGAAGGAAGTGACAATTATTTTTTGAATTGCTGAGAGCTATTTTCATGCTACCTGAAGATTTCAGCAGTGACACCTTGCTTATACAAGCAGTCCTCATCATCTATTGGCAGMCAGTGTCAACCAGGAAGCCACACTCATCATTACAAAAAGTATTCAGCCTTTTTAAGGTAAATCTTTTTTTGGCTCTTTTTGGGGTAGGTAGTGCTAGAGCAGAAGACCAGGAAGAGAGAATATCTGCATGTCATCCCTGAAGACAGCTCCTAGAGTTGGTCCTCCTGAAGGCTGCAAATCCAGGAAGATCACTCTGTTGCACTATTCTTTTTAAAAAATAATAGCAATGTTATTAAGGAACAACAGAAATTCAGGACACCAGTGCACGAAATAAAAAAATAAAAACAAAAAGCTATCAAAACAAAACCAGTCTTCCTTTATGCCYATTGATGTCTCCTGTCAAATCAAAATGGGGCTTGAAATCTCCAGCTTTAAATACTTTTATGTAATTTTTGACAGCACAATTGGAGTATCTCTCTAATGGTGTTGTTACAACCAATTAATTTTCTGTTTCTGTTATGGCAGAAAAATTWTTTTGTTTGTATTCATAGCAAATGCACTAATATTTCAAATATGCCTAGAATTCAGATATTTGAAAGATTCTATATAGATTACATTTTTAAAGCCTTGTGAAAACTAAAAATAAATATTCCTCTTAAGAAATGCCTTAAAAAATCGCATAAAGAGTAATGTTCATGAAATAAGTAATCATATTTTCATCTCTTCTTTTCGTGGCACAAAGCAAAGGCCACAGAAATCTAAGGAACATATTTTGCAWTTACTTCAATTGATTATAAAACAAGCTTTGCTTACATGAAAAGGATGAATCTGATACTATTCTGAAGTCTACTATGTACGCATTCACAGTATTTAGTCCAGAGATAATAGGATGACTTAGAAAATGTGGGAACWTTGTGGTACATTTATTGTCATGTATCCAAGGACTGCAAAGTGCTATAACTCTACACCCACAGAATAGCCCCATTTTTATGTCCCCCAATAAAGCTGAATGGATTAATATCTTGTTTGTGAGAAAATAAATAACACATCAGTTTGTGCAAAATGAGCCATTTGGAAAGGGACTCTCACAGAAATTTGAGGCAACAAACACTGTATGCCTACTCAGTTCCTGAAGACAGGAGAAAGAGGCCTTGGGGCCTCTTGTAAATAGGCTCCTGAGATTGTAGGCAATTTAGAAAGGTTTTACTGCAGCCAAACATGAGCTGTAGAGATAAGATGGATTCCAGGAGTCATKCTGGGTCAGCTCTCTTACTGAAGAGCCCTCCATCTTAGCTTGATGAGGAATTTCATAAGCTGCTCTACTCGTTTTGRCTGGAGTTGAGTTAATTTTCTTCACAGCAGCTGGTATGGAGCTGTGTTTTGGATTTGTGCTGGAAACAGTGCTGATAACACAGGGATGCTTTTGGTACCACTGAGCAGCACTTGCATAGAGCCACAGCCTTTTCTGCTCCTCTCCCCACCCCACCAGTGAGGAGGCTGGGGAGGCACAAGGAGTTGGGAGGGGACACAGCCAGGACAGCTGACTTAGCTGATCAAAGGGACATTCCATACCACATGGCATCGTGCTCCATAAGAAAACTGGCCCTGAAAAAGGTCATCTCTGGATGCCTATGTTTGGGAACTGCTTGGGCATGAGGCTGTGAGCAGTTGGAGTGTTTTTGCATCACTTGTCTGTCATGGCTTAATGTATTTTCCACTTTAAAAYTTTTCTGTGGTTTCTGGTATTTTGGTTTGCTGGAGGTTTGTTTGTTTTTTGGTTTTTTTTAATTATTAAATTATCTTTATCTCAACCCATGAGTTCTCTCACTTATCCAGTTCTGATTCAGTGAGTGGTTGTGTGGGGCTGAGCTGCTGTCTGGGGCTAAAACACAACTGCTGCATTGCACTTGCCAATGGACAATTACTTTCACAGGAAAGATTATCTTCTATGCCATATTTTCCTTGAACTGTAAAGGAAATTTCAGASAGTACAGTCAAAGCTGTTTCTTACAAGAAATTCCTTGTAGAAGTTCAGACAGACATGGAAGCATACTTCAGTCCAGAGACTCAGACATTCAGGAGAAATAGCTSTCTCATTAAAAAATCCACTAAGATATAACACTGAAATCTAATATTAAAAATATTACATTGTTGGTTTAGACTTCACAGGAATTATATTTCATCAGAAAAAAATACAGGTCAAAACAGACTTTCTTAGTGCTCTCCTTTGCTGAGCTATCCTTTAAGTCATCTACTGTTAACTAAAGTTGTAGTACTCAAGCTTTTCTCTAAGAAAAGCTTCTAAAAAAGCATTCTTCATTTGGTGATATTTCTGTATAACGCAATCATCTAGAAGAAATTTTAGTATAAAATTATTGAAGTATAAAGCTCAGAAGCATCATGATGTCCTTGCATCCCCAGCWAGATTCTCACTGCAAGGAAACACTGATCAAATCTAATTATTTTTTTAGCGTGTGACTTTCTTTTCTTAGTTTCAACATTTAAAACCACTGAGTTTTCAAACTACTCTGAGCAAAGCTTATAGTATTATTTTATAATTTCTCACCTAAGGATTGATTTTCTTTTGCCAAGTCATGAATGTAAGTGGAAAACATAAGTGATAATCACTTTAGAATATAAGTCATAAAGAAAAAATAATATTAAAATTCAGATTTTCCCTATGGTTATAATTGTGGTGTCATTTGGTATCAGAGCAAGGCCTGTGTACACACCCAATGCACTAAGTTGTTTTTTGCCTGGTCCAGGAACTCCCCAGATGATCTCTGCATAGAGACTGAATAGACTGCATGGACTGGCTTGAAAAAAGAAAAGGTGATTKGGATACTTCCCAGGCTCCTTCACAACAAAGCTGTTACTGCAGATGCAGTATCAAAAGAAAAAAAAAATTCCTTTTTACCTCGATTAGATAATTAGGAAATATTTTGTGTTAAGATAAATACAATCAATAGTGAAGGATCCCATGTGTTGCTGAAAAGGTTATGCAGGACCTTGGGCAGCTGGAGTACAAAAATCAAGCAGAAAAGTGATTCRGGGCATCCATCTCTCCTGATTCAGCTGAAGACACAGTTACAAGCATCCTTGCAARGGAGGTTTCTGTTGTTATCCAGACAGCAAACAATCATTATTTAGGGATTTTATCTTCTGGGTGAGCACTGTCTTATGCAAAGAGGAGTTTTTAGCAATTTTTCTGTGTCTGCAGAGCAGCRTARSGTTTAGAAAKATGAGAACCTAAATTTCACTTCTGCTYATTTGAAAAAAAWRATTGAAAAAATATTAGGAGGAAAYTAAATAAATTTAAAAGACTGAAAAGCAAAAAACTCTACCTTGAAGGGACTGCCTGCTATATAATTTTTTTGTAGAAAGCTATCTTTTATGATTAAATACATTTTCTGATTATAAGAAGCCTTCATCTTATTTTAACACTCCTTATTAATGCAAGTATACTAAATTCTTTTATAATAGCTCACATTATGATAAATGTATGTTGTAGGAAATTTTAGAACAACTTGCTTCCAAGTCCCTTATCAATACCCAGGTGACTTCTGTTTATCATTCAAACATTGCTGTATATGGTATTCTAGCTGTAGGGCAAGTGAAAAGATAGAGGGGTCTGTCATTTCATTGACCTTCTCAACAACTGGATAAGCTTTCATCAGCTTTCTCATTAGCAACATTTGACTGATTGACTAGGTTAACCCAAACAGAGGAGCAAATCCAAGCAGACCATTTGCATATTATATTAATGACATTCATAAAACACCATTTGGCATCCCTATGGGAAGTATAACAGCACAATCTGATTGCTTTTGCATTCACTAATTGTTGCAAAGAAAATGGCAGTGCTTACCTCTAATATTTTAGGGATTCAATTTATTTATACATTTCTAGGAAAGCAAGCCAGAAAGAAAAATGCCTCTGGATTATCTATGAAGGAAAAAAAAAAAATTAACTGATAAAGAAAGAATGTCCAAAGTTATTCTAATTCATCTAAAATATAGGTTAAAATACCCACATTGAACAAATCTCCAAAGGTCAAGCAAYGTGTCCTACTTTGGTCAGAAGCAATAAAAGCAGGCAATTCATTTTGAAATCACAAGCTCATAAAAACACAGGGCAAGAGGTAACTTATGCAGTTCCCCTGGTTATACAATCATTGTATAACCAAATATTAAAATTCAGGCTATAAGGTGGGGTTTTTTTCTATAATATTATCATTATTACAGCACTGGATGTAATTCCACAATCTGAGGAGCTAAAGTTTGGRAGACTCAATTCTATACCTGTTTCATTTCACCCTAAAAGAGTACAAGCTGTAGCAAACTCTGGCTTATCATACTTCATTACCACTCATTTCTGAGTTCAG